>JARFJB010000198.1:1417500-1522500 GCA_036346205.1 Vesta saturnalis | reverse complement strand
TCGACGGATTACCATCTTTTCCGCTCCCTGTCGAACCATATGAGGGGCGTTACCTTTGACAATGAAGAGTACCTTAAAATCTGGCTCAACAACTTTTTCGATACCAGACCGGGCGATTTTTGGCGGAACAGCTTTGAGAAATTGGTCGAAAGATGGGAGGAAGTCGTAAACAACAATGGCGAATACATAATTGGTTAATTTATTGTTATAACTCTTGATTTTTCTTTAAATAAAAGTTTTTATCAAAGACTTTTATTTAAACAAAAATCAACAGTCATAACAATAAATTAACCAATTATGTATTCGCCATTGCTACGAATTTATTCCCCAACTTGTTACTTATCTTCTTTAGTGTGAAAGACAATTTTGATGGATTAAAATAATAAAGGAATTTAAAGTGTCAGATTTAGTCGAATATAACACATAAACTCACCACATAAATTTCTACTACAAACAGTAAACCTTTGTATTAGTTGAAAGAAATTAGTTAAAAATTAATTATCTCCCTAATTGCTTTTTAACTTTATTTTTATTAATTGTAGATGTATGATTACATTAGAAAAGACGCTCAAAATAATACTCTCTTTCATTTTTTATCAAAATGACTATAATAGTATGAAAAATGCGTTAAAGGACATATCGTTTAAAATTTGATTGAAAAACGTTGTGACAATATACAGGGTGCGGCATTAGTGCGTCGAAGTACGATATATCCGTTATTAAAGGAGATATCAAGAAAAGTTATATACAAAAACTATAGGCAACTTCAAACTTCACATTATAACGTTATTTTCGTATTCACAGGATGTTACAGAGTGAACCAAACACACTTCCTTTTAAATGAGACACCCTATATATTATTTAAAAAAAAAAGCTCTTCTCCCCCAAGGGTTTCATTACGTTATGCAGGTTATTTCAAAAGTTTATGGTCAATTGTACACGAAAATCATTCTCATTTCAACGTCCTGTATACCCTAGATAGAACAACCTAACAATAATTTTTTCCAGACATAACATTTTGACATTGGTACAGTGTTACGAGAAAGTGCTATTTCTTTATTATTGCACAATTGAATATAAAGCGAGCCAAATCTCGAACACATGATTTTGTCAATTTTTTCAATTGAATCACCCTGTATTTTATTTTAAAAAGTGTAAATATACTTTATGTTCTTTCAGTTTTATTAAGCACTCCCTATAGCTAAAATCGTTAATTTCTGAGATATTTTCAATTTAATAACAGAAAGAGATTTTTTTTTTAATTCTATTATAACAAGTTAGCCGTAAATAAAAAGTCTGACAAATTATTATAAAAAATTCGAAAAACATCGGTTATTAAGACAACATTTTTATAAACTTAATCACTGCTAACTTATTTTTATAATAAAAATTTAAAAAAAAATTTCTATAGGGAGAGCTTAATAAAAATGAAAGAACGTAAAGTGTATTTTCACCTTTTAAAATGAAATACACGGTGATTCATTTGAAAAAATTGACAACATCATGTGTTCGAGTTCTGGGTCGCTCTGTATTCAATTGGAGCAATATAAAATAAATAACACTTTCTCGTAACACTGTACCAGTGTCAAAAAGGAATGCCTAGAAAAAATTATTGTTAGGTTGTTCTGTTTAGGGTAGACAGGACGTAGAAATGAGAATGATTTTCTTGAACAATTGACCATAATTTATGAAATACCCTGTATAACGTAATGAAACCCTATATTGGAAGTATGGAGGAGATGAGCTTAATCTAAATTTAAAATAATATAAGGTGCCCCATTAAAAAAAAGTATGTTTGGTTTACTCTGGTAATATGCAACACCCTGTAAACACGAAAATAATTTTATAATGTGAAGTTTGAAGTTGCCTATAATTTTTGTAAATAACTTTTTTTGATATCACCTTTAAAACAGATATATCGTACTTCGACGCACTAATGCCGCACCCTGTATGTCATTAAACAAAATTATGTTGAAATTAAAATATCTCGAAAACTATTGACTTTTCGAAAAATATTCATATAGTAAAAAATTGTTCTACATTCACCTATTTTCAAGGTTCCTGGGAACGATTCATTTCTTTGCATTTCAACGCCATCTATATCTCAATGAGGAGAAAGGCTGTTGTTATTCAACACTAAAGTCATTTACACATTATAGTGAACTCCTTTTACAAAAATCAAGTATCTCTTTCAGTCGTCGAGAAAATGGCGCCAGTAGTTTTAAGTGGGTCACGTTGTATATCACCATCCTCAATACCGTCACAAACATAACCAACTATGCTGCCAAAACGTCCTACGGTTTCTATACTCCATCTTATTCGGCCATTCCAGTCGCTAGGCTCCAGATTTCGTTCAGACATTGTTCTTTGAATTCCATTCAACCACGTTGTTTTCGGGCTTCCTTTCTTCTTTCGTTCTAACGGTGTCCATTGCAGTACTTGTTTCTGCATTCTCTCTTCGCCCATATGTTGAATGTGACCATACCACCAGAGTTGTCTTTGTTTTACGTCCTCTACTATTGTTTGTTCCATGTCCATCACATTTTTTATACGTTCGTTTCGGATTATATCTAAACGTGAGATACCAGCCATTTCAATTACTTCCAACTTATTCATCTGGGATACCTCACATCCATATAGCACAATACTTTTGGAAATGGAGTTGTACATTTGCTTTTTCCTTGATTTCGATATATGCCGGTCCCATAAGACCGAATTTTCATGGACCCCTAGCTCCCTTTCCTTCCGAAATTCTTGTTTCGATTTCAAATTTCTGTTTCTCCTAAATTGGTTATTCTGGTTCCTATGTAGGTGTATTCATTGCAAGCGTGTGTAACACCACCGGCATTTAGTATCAGATCGTCTGAAGGTCCCCCCACACATATATTTAGTTTTATTAAAATTCACGCTTAATCCCCAGTTATTATACTCTTCTATTAGTTTCCGGTTCATGTACTGCAAATGTTCTTTATCTTGTGCTACTACGATTTAGTCACCCGCAAAGTGGAGGATGTAAAGGGTCATTTCATCTGCGAGCGGAATTCCCATACCCAGGCATTTGCTTCTCCACTGTTGCAGCGAGTAGTTTAAATATACTGTAAATAAAGTGGGTGATAGGGAGTAACTTTGTCGAAGACCCTCCATTATTTGAAATGCTCCGGATAGTTTATTTCCTATTTTCACTCTTGATAGCGAATCTGTATAGAAATGTTTGATAGCTCGAATTATTTCGTTATTAATCGCCGTTATTTCTAGTATTTGCCACAGTTTACGTAAGGGTACGTTGTCGTAAGCTTCAGTTAAACCGACGAAAAGTAAATGGGTTTACCTAGCAGTGGCCAGCTTGTTCTCAATTAGTTGTGTTATGCAGAAGATAAAATGTCTGGGATGTTTTCTCCATTTACGTATCTTTGGAATAAGTATGTCAACATTTTTATTCATTCACTAGGACCTTAATTTATTAATTCTGCTGGTATACCCTGCGGCCCGCACGCTTTTCGGTTTTTGATAGATACTATAGCCTCTTTTACTATTACTTTCGGTTGTGTAATTGGATCTCCTTCTACTTGGTAAGTAGTTGGTGATAACAGCTGATATTTAAGTCTTTGTTCTGTTAGTTCATGTTTATAATGTTTTTTCCATCCCTCGATATTTATTAGAGGTAGATTAACCCCTTGCACGTTTTTGTTTTTGTGTTTATTATGAATTTCCACGCTTCGTGCAACTTACTTCCTCCTAAGTACATTTTTATTCCCAAGCATTTATTTTCCCAACTTCTATTTACTTCCTCCATCATTATTCTTTTAAACTTTACTAATTCCCTTTTGTAGGTTATTTTGTCTTCGTCTGATTTTGAGGAGATCCATTTTAGATAAAGTTCTTGTTTGGAAGTATTTTGAACTCTATTTTTTTTTTACTCCAAGTAGAATCGTTTCGTCTGCGTTACATTTGGTGTTTTTTTTCCCAAGAGCTTCTTCTCTAATATTTGAGATTATGTGTTTGTATATATCATTAGCGTTCGTACGTTTTAAGGTATCACCTAGTTTTTGTTCTAGTCCAGTCCTGTATAGTTCTCATATACTCTCGTATTCTAAAAAGGATGTTTTATATTCTTCCTGGTCCACTTCGTGATTTTTGGATTTATATTTCTTTTGATTTGAGTTTATTTTGTAATTAGATGGAATATACATGAATCAGTTTAGATAATAGTGATCTGAGCCACGTTCTATCTTCCTAAATACTCTTGCATCATAAGCCTAAAGTGCTGTTGTTTGTCTTATGATCACGTAATCTATAATAGATTTGAGTCTTGTTTATTGATGGCATGTGTATTTATGTATGTTCTTCTGTCTGAAAAGCCCATTTAGGGTTTTAAGTTCATAGTTTTCACATAAGTTTATTAATCTGTGGTCATTATCATTTCTCGTGTTCTCTCCAAACTTTCCGACTATTTGGTTATTCTGTTCCTTTCTGGTCCTAGCATTCATGTGACCCATCATAATAATTTCAGGTTGGTTTCCTGTTGTACCCAGTATATCATCTATTACTGCATAACGCTGGTCTTTTTTTATATTCGTAGTGTTACAACGTGCTGCATATACTCCGATTACTATTATATTGTGTCCTTTATGATTAATTATTAGCGTTATTATATTTTAATTTATCGTTTCACAACGTTTTATCTTATTCTTGTGTTTCTTATGTATCATAATTAAGATGAATCTGCGCGCGCATTCTTCTTTTGGGACTCCGCTAAACAGATGTATAAAGTTTCCGATTTTTTCTGTGCCTTTTCCCTTTCTTTTTGTTTCTGTAAGAACAGTTATATCCCTTTTATTTGTTTGATCTAAATCTTGTACAATATCTTCTGCTTTACCTCGCCAACATTGTATATTCCAATTTCCAAAATTCATAACCTATTCTCGCTGTTGTTCCTTCTTTGCGTCCTTGTTCCGAGTCTTGTCCATAGGATCTTTTGCAGATCTTCAAATTTTACGAGAGCTGGGGTACAAACCCATACGTGTCAACTCTCTTTGGGAGGACCTCACGCAATTTTCTATCGAGATTTCCATCCTCTAAGCTAATTGTGGGTCCTCATCAGAACTTAGCTACCGACACATAGAGTTGGTCTCACCCCTGCGACGTGGACGCGCTTGATGTGTTACCTAAGTGGATTCAGAGGAGGTAGGTGTCTCTATTTCCCATTAGGTCGGGTTAATGCCCGAGTATAATCCCACTTATTATTTCTGTAACTTGAAACTTAGAAACCGCGTCTGAATTTTAAAGCATCAACCGTGATTATATCACTATCATTAAAATAATGTTATTTTATTGTAAAATTACTTAATGGAATGTTGTACAGCAATGAGAAAGAATAGACAACTTCACAGAAGAGTAAAAACTAGAAACATGTTAACATGTTTTTTCCCAGCCTTGACTACTGAAAATTGTTGAATTAAATCATCAAAATTCACATGCTTTACAATCTCGTTTTCAATTGATAATATAGCCAAGCTTGTCAAACGAGACTGGCTCATTGTAGAACGGAGATAATCTTTAATTACTTTTAGTTTTGAAAAACTCCTTTCACAAGAAGCAGTTAAGTCTCTCCATTCTGTTTGGTAACGATTCACGAAAGTTCATTTCACTAACACACTTAAGCATTTGCAATGATGTCCATGAGCCTGCATCATCAATTTTTATTTCAGACGCCTTCAGATGTCTTCTTAGTCTGTTCACTGTTGGTAGCATTTCTTCTTCCTCTAACTCATTGAAAGTATTTGTGAACTGATGTATACAAGTTATTATCTTTTCATCACTTGCATTTACAGGATTTTCTGAGAGTACAACAGCAATTGTCCATATACATTATTCATTGATGTTAGTCTAGCTCTACATGAAAGCCGCCAATGCACTCTAACACGCCCCACTTCTTGTTGTGGAGTCAACCCTGCATCCTTCGCTTTTTCTCCTGGCATCATCTTTTTAACTCGTGTGCAATTTCCGCTTTCGATGTCAATGTCCAATTTAGCACAAATTGCATATTCCCAACTCTTTTCTAAAACATTTTCAAGCTTCTCAGCTTCAATACACATTTTTCAAACTAATACCTTCGATTTGAAGGAAAGATTGGTTGGCATCGTGATGAACACTCCACCTAGTGTCACTAAGTCTCTTTACAGTGAGACTGAGCTGGTAGCGTAGTGGTAACACGATCTGCTTAGCATTCGGGAGGTAATGCGTATATGCACACCACGTGGGGCTGCTTAGGCGAATGCTGGGGTAGTATTTTTCCCCTCAGAACCCTAACTCCGTTCCTTCCGATCCTATCCTGACCACACCCATCCTTAATCCCACCATGCATGTGTACGTAATGTATGTATGTGTGCTGGGAAACCATGATTGTGGCTGAAGGAGTTCGGAAAACTCGAGCAGCCCGCCCTCCCCCTTGGCGAGGGAATGAAATATGTGGCCTTTTCCTTTTACCTTTACAGTCAGCCCAACGATTTTTTTAGAACATCCCATCTAGGGGTTGAACACGAAAACAACTAGTACACACTTTCCAAAGTTCCAAAACATGTTATACAAACAGAGACACTTCCAAAAGCGCGTATACACAAATTTAGAGAGTGGTTGGCACATGGGACATAGTTCTTAATCCTAGTTTGCACTCCGGTGTGAATGCCTGCCATGGTTGTAGCATTGTCATAATCCTGGCTACGACAAAGTCTTAAATCTAAACCGCCATTTTTAAGCGTAATCTCTTCTGTAATGTCGTTTACCTTTTTCCCACTAGGGAGGTTGAAGCCCGGAAATTATTCTTTCAGCTCCACTTTGTTGTTGTCAATGTTAACATATCTCACAACTTGACTCATCTGTTCGGTGTGTGATATGTTAGGTGTGCCGTCGAACAATATTCAATAGTACTTTGATTTCTTGAATTCAGACATTATTTTTTACAGCGTTTCCCAAGAGAGAAATAAATTCATTTTGCACTGTTGGCGATAAGTAGGCGACTGGAACTGCTTGCAAAGATTGTTGAAGCCATTTCATAATATGAAAGAAGACTCACTACTTCTAAGAAATTACCACGGTTTCCGGAATTAATGCCTTCTCTGTAACCTCTAAAAGGCAAACTCTGCTTTGCCAAAACTTTTTATGTCTAAGAGACGATGTAAAATGTCCCTCCATTTCTTCCTCTATCTTTCGATGATGTCTTGTTGAGCAGTATCGATGGCTTTGTTTTGTAGAAAGATTGCTTCCAGCGTTTTCCATTTCTCTAAGTTAGAAATATGGATAACGGAGTTTTCGTGATTAGACACTTTAGGAAGCATTTTCCACAAACTGTTGAATTCTGTGATGGATATCGTTGTGTTCTTAACGTTTATATTGAAGAACTTGTAACAGAAGCAAAACAGCGCTTTCTTTTCATGAGAATAAACCATCCATTTCCTCAAAATCTTTTCTCTGCTAGAAAACTGCTTATAAAACCAGTTTTTGTCAACTGCCGGGTTTGACCTTTTGGATTTTTTCAAGGCTTCTGAACTGATTCAAATGGTCCATCCAAATTTTTGTAATTTGCAGTGCCGCGTCTAATATTGTCTGTCTTAAGACCATCTGGCACTGAAATGGGACAGTTTCCGAAATCAAAATTTAATGACAAATCTTTCGATTCTTCTGAAGCGGCCTGAACTATTGTGAACTAGTATACGTTTACGTCGGCCACGGTGGGCGAGTCGATTTGTTTCTAGCGGTAAGGGGTGGTAGCGTGGTTGAGAGCCCCTGAAATAGCTGGTGCTGTTGGTACAGTAAATGCTCATTACCATGGCGCGCAGACACTAAGATGCTTCACCTAACATAAGTTCAATTCGTAAATAGTTATACAAATATAAAACAGTTTTACTATTAAAAGTATTTTATTATTTAGAACAAATATAATTGTCTATGCCGACGTGAGACCTGAGCCGATTTTTTATTATTTAGAAAATAAAGGCGGAGCCTAGGGAGAGCCGCCCTACCCTCCGTACGCCACTGGTGAAGAGTTAACAGACTCAACAAGCACAGTAACAATGCCTTCAATAAGCTGGTAACATGAGGAGTAAAAGATAATTTCAAATTACAGGGCTTTGGGACATTTTCGTCCTTATTAAGGTGTTACCATTATCTCCTTGAATTTCCATGGCCTACCCTAATTCAGGACAGTTCGAAATAGAGTACCGATCTCCAAAAAACTTAATCCGAATTTGTTAATATCTGACAGTGCAAAGGTAGGTAGGGCCGCGAAAGTTGTGTGCAATAACTCAAGAACGGTAGGTAGACTTTATTGTGACCCTATTAGAAAGAAAATTGTCTAAAAGCAAGGGTAACATGGATTTTACATTTATGAAGGTTTACAGTCTAAATGGTCTACAAAGTGCTTGGAGTATGGTTAAAATTTAGAATAAGTGGGAAATACCTCTCATACAACATATGTTCAATTTCTTCTCTTAACATCCCATTTTGGTGATTAAAATATCCAAATCGGAGTAGCTCTGTGTTCAATTTATTTTCAAGCGTTTCTAAAGTTTTTCGACCAAGTGTATTACGTTGAACTAACTGATAATCAGATGGCAACAATGATAAAACCTGTTCTATTTTATTTTTTACCTGCAAAGTAGGTAAGTATTATCTTATCTACTTTTAGTGATAAAAATATATACATTAAGAATTTGATAATCGATTTCTCCTATCTGAGTACTTCTTTCTTTGTTTTTTTTTTCAAAGTAATTACGTTCAACTAATAAATCCATAATCTCACACATCATCCTTTCTCGTTCACGTGTTTTAGTGTCGTTAAAAGCAATAACCATATCTTTGAGAATATGAACGTGCTCTTTCATTAAAATGCCTTCAAGATGATTGAATTTTGCGAATGCTGTACCATTTGTACATCGAAGAACTTCCACTTCAAGATGCCTATGCTAATGTTACATAATTATTATTTGTTAAATAGATATAAAAAAAAGATAACCTCGACTAAGGCAGCACGTAGTTGTCTCTCCCTCTTTAGTTCCTGTTCATAATTCATTTCGGGAGCAATTTCAATTCTAGCAGCCATTTTTGGTGAACCAGTAGTAAAATTGCAATAGCGTGTAAAGTAATAATATAAATCTTTGTATAATCAAGAAATACAATAAGAACTTTAGTAAACTGACAAAGTGTCAAATTGTATATATATCGTTTTTTATTTACAAAATATTTATGTGGTGTGCTGTGATTTAAATCAAACAATCATAACTACCCTCCAACCTGCATACACATTCGTAGATACAGAAGGCTATACAGCGGACAATTTTTCCCTGTCGCTAAATTGACTAATTAACCTCACTTTACGACGTTTGACAAAGTTTCGCCAAGAGCGGTCATAATGTGTATGTGTGGGTGTGTGGGTGTGTGGGAATATGGGTGTGTGGGTGTGTGGGTGTGTGGGTGTGTGGGTGTGTGGGTGTGTGAGTGTGTGGGTGTGTGGGTGTGTGGGTGTGTGGGTGTGTGGGTGTGTGGGTGTGTGGGTGTGTTGTGTGTGTGGGTGTGTGGGTGTGTAGGTATGTGGGTGTGCTCGTGCGTGCGCGGGTGCGTGTACGAGTGTGCGTGTGCGTGTGCGTGTGCGAGTGCGTATGCTTGTGCGTGTGCGTGTGCGTGTGCGTGTGCGTGTGCGTGTGCGTGTGCGTGTGCGTGTGCGTGTGTGTGCTGTGCGTGCGTGTGCGTGTGCGTGTGCGTGTGCTGTGCGTGTGCTGTGTGTGCGTGTGCGTGTGCGTGTGCGTGTGCGTGTGCGTGTGTGTGCGTGCGTGTGTGCGTGTGCGTGTGCGTATGCATGCGCGTGTGCGTTTTTTTCAGGCCACTTAGCAGTGCAACTGATCTTTAATAAAAAATCCTGTCACAGATGTCCATGTTGGCGTTTTGATAATACTTTACTAAATGACAAACAATTCGAAGACTGTATTAACCGATTAATTGATTACTTGGTGAAAGAGAAAACAGAAACTTCATGAGATCAGTTAAAATACATGGAACTGAACCAGCTGCAAAATACTTATAACAAAAGGAAAGTGTCGCACCAGCTATTGCAAAATGGTAGGCGCATCTACAGTCAGTTATCAAAGCTTCAGTGTTAGATAGGAAATACTTAAATATATTAAAAAAGGATTCACCGGAAGATAGCAACGTAGTTGAGAACAAGCACATAGACGGCTGATGACAAAAGAGATAGAGCTGTGTAAGGAGTTTTTATACAAATCAATATCCCCGTTGATTAATACACAATCCTAGTTATTTCATGGGGTTATCAAAATTCTTTAATGATGGTAAAATGTACTCAGCACAGAGGAAATTACAACTGCCTTAACAAACTTAAACAAGAAAGAAGCGCTAGGCATAGGTGGTTTTACTATTGAATTGTACATTCACTTTTGGGAAAAATTGGGCCAACATTTTTGGGAAATATTTTTGAATTCTGTAAAGAATACAAATGTCATCACCTAAGGTATGAGGACATGCGTAGTGGTTCGAATCGCAAAACATGGTAAATATCTACTACAAGTGAAAAGTTGGAGACCAATCTCATTATTAACAACAGATTACAAAATACTGGCAAAAGCTTTATCGAACAGACTCATGAATGTAATTGGCAAAGAAGTACATCTGGACCAATCGTACAGCATCCCCGGAAGGTCCATCTGTGACAATCTTCATTTACATCGAGACGAAAATATACCTTTAGGGATAACATCATTAGATGTGCCGTCGATAATATTAACCACGAGTATCTATTTAGATAAACTTTCCAAAGCAGTTTGCTGAGGTTTTCTACACAGATTCTCCTTCACACATCGGCGTTGGAAATCTTCTAACGGGATCAATCAAAAAAAGAGATTAAGCAAGGCCGTCCATTATCAGGACCTTTGTTCTCAATTGCGCTAAAACCTTTCTAAAATTTATGCCGACAATTTCATTCATCTGTCAAATATTTTAATATGTTTGCAAGTGAATAAACTACATGATGATTTTTTCATGGTAACGATAGTTAATGAGGGGTTCAATGGTCCTATGTAATCAAAATTTCATAACCACACTCCCATATAAAAGCCATGATAAAATTGGACTTTGGCATGCATTTCTGGACAACTCACTCTGACCATAGTTTTGCTCCGATCATGGAGTTTTACGTCTCAAAATGCAAAAAGTATAATGTTTCAAGCTGTCTAGGATGTGTCAAAGTGAGAGATACTGTTTTCTTGTATTTTACGATTCTTTCAAAATTACAATAGAAATAGCATGTCCCAATGCGATATCGATAGGCATAACTGCCATGAGGGTTCATTTTCAGATATAAAAGTGAACAATCCGACCAATACAGTGGTCACAGCGAGTTGTCCAATAAATAAAGTTCGAGTTTTTTCCAATGGGGAGTGAACTTTTGGCGTACTAGCAGGAACAATTGTCGTTGTGGTAAATTGCTCTCAACATTTTTCTAAAATTTCAGAATTCATCAAACAAATTCGTAGAGTGAATATTTCTTCAGTGCAATAGGCCAACGTAAACCAGAATCGGTGCTTGCAGGTGAAAGAAAGATGCCTAAGAAGAAGACCAAACTGGGCAGACGTAAGAGAGCTTTGGAGCCCTTCAAGGCGAAGCAGTTGCTGCGAGCGGAGAAAGATGAAATCACCTACAAGTATCCATGTATCATCATCCCAAAGAAAGGGATACATTTTCTCCTGAATTTGGCTGTGTTGCACGCGAGTGACGATTGTGACTATCCTGAACTGGTTTTGGTAGAAAGGAAGAACCCTTTGGTGAACGTAGAATGCCTTTACTGTGAGTCCACATTCACATACGACCCGATGCAAGACTCGACATTATCTGTCAACGAGGCACTGACTTGGGGACTGTACGTTTCTGGTTCAAGTTTTCAACAGGTATTATGTAGCTTCACTATGAATTCAAGCAATTCACTTTCTGCCACTGACACGTTCGTTTGTTGTTCACTTTCTTAGAGTTGTGCTGCCCAAGCTTCCCTACGTTTCTGAACAGCGAAGAAAAATTTTACGTCTTTCTCAAACGGGCAGTTGAAATGGTCCTCAAGCTTAATGGAACGACCGAAGCTGAATTCGCTGAAGAGTTCAACATGGTGGGTGATGGTAGAGTTGCTTGCATCGATGTGGCAGTAGATGGATCGTGGTCGAAGCGATCATACGGTCACAGTTTTGATTCCTTGACGGGAATGGCCTACATAATGGGGGCGAGCACAAATAAAATCTTAGGGTTTGGAATATTGAACAAGTAGTGCAGGATTTGTGCGAGTAACGCCAAAAGTGGGAAGAAAGTTGAACACTCGGACTGCAAAAAGTACAACGGTTCATCCCAAAGTGTGGAAGCTGTCATGATAGTAAAGAAATTTCAAGACAGCATACCGTTCCAGGGACTAATCTACAAGAATATGATAGGAGATGGGGATAGTTCAGTTTTTAACGAAGTGTACGACAGCGTCCGCTACCCAGAAGTGACATTTCGCAAGATTGAGTGAGCCAATCAAGCTGTGAAATGTGTGAAGAAATCATTGATTAAAATAGGCAATGAAACAAAATGCGAGATTACCTTCAGGAAATTGTTAAAAGCTAAAACGTAAAAACTCTGCACTGCCTTCTCCTCTGCAATTATTTACAACAGTAGGCACCAAAGTGATGAAGGAAGTAGCACAAGCTTTCTTACTTTTAGGGCGGACATTTTGAACATCCCTAATCATGTTTTTGGAGATCACAGGTGCTGTAAACGATACTTTTGCAAAGTGCAGCAATCTAATTCGGCAGAAGAAGTATAGGTAATGGTAGAAAAATGTGAAGCCTTGAAGATGAGCAAACTTGAAATTTGGGCCAGCATAAGAGATTTGTTTCGAAATTGAGCCAACAAAGCAGAGCGACTCCTGCCAAATAAGACCAGTAATATGTGTGAATCTGCCATGAATTTGATTGCCAGAAATTTGCAAGGGAAAAGGCTAAACGTATCTCAAAAGGACGGATACGACATTAGGGTTCATTGCTCTATATTCTCCCATCAATTCGGTCCGTTCTGGCTTCCTCAGGCTTATGAACTTGTCCACCGAGAATCAGCTCATGAAAATTGGACTGCCTTGTCAGAAACCCTCAACAAGAAAAATGAAGTAAACGCCAAATCTAGAATCGAAACCAAGTCGAAAAAGATTACAAATGCAGCGTCTAATTCAAATGACGGCTCTGCCCATTATGGAACCAATGTTAGAGAACCTGATCTTGAAAATGAAAATCCGGAATTCTTCAAATCCTTGTGTGAGGAGAAGATAAATTCTTCCAGAGGAGCGAGATAGGGTTGAATTAGCAGCACGTGGTCAAGCTGGTGCTATCTCGGACGTGTGGTTCCTTGAGAGGCGGAATCGAATAACAGAAAGCAATGTTGGGCGAATTTACAAGATGCGAGATTCCACGGACAATAAGTGCCTCATCAAGGAACTCTACAACGAAAAGCCATCTGCTGGAAACTCGCTCGGAGGTGACTGTGTAAGGGGACTTCGGTTGGAGCCGGAGGCAAGAAAAGCCTACGGTGAGAAGACTGGAACAGCTGCTGAAGAGAGTGAGCTTTTCATATCGGTATAGAATGAAATTTTCGCGGCCTCGCCAGACGGTATTGTTGGTAAGGATAGAATAATTGAGGTCAAGTGCCCGAATGTGCCTGCTGCCCAGATTCCGCACCGTAAAAATGACAAGTTTTTGGAGGTAATCCCAGTTGAACTTCGTCTCAAGCGAAATCATAACTATTTCTACCAATGCTGTGCTGAGGTTTATTGTACTCAAAGAGAATGGTTGGATTTCGTAGTCTATTTCAACAATGAAGGTACCTTCAATCCAATAAAGGACATATGGATCGAGATAATCGGTAAAGAGGAGGCAATAGAGGCTTGGGAGAGAATAGAACCTAAACTGGAGAAGATTTATCGTGATGAACTACTACCCGAGATCGTGGATCCCCGCCAACGAAGAAACATGCCATTTCGACAACCGGAATATCGAGTTGCAGCAATGGCAAAGGTGAAAGAGAAAAGGGAGCAGAGGTTATCCGAGAAGCAAGCAGTTTCAGGGCCTGAAAATTTCAATTTAGTACTGTCTTCAACCGAGTGTGTAAATATGAAAGAATGTTAGAATTTATCACTTTTGAATCTTTGTAAAAGTTATACAATAAAGTTGGAAGTTCAAATTTGAGGGTTCTTGGTTTTGACCGTAATACTTCAAACGTTCCCCGGTTAGATACGTCGGTACGATCCCAAAGAAGCAGACAGTGATACTTTTGTATTAGTTCGATAGCTATTATCACCCAAATTACCACTTTGACAAGTAACCACTTCGGCCATTTCCCGGGTCATGAGTCATGACCGTAATACCTCAAAAGTTCTCCGGCTAGATATGTCGACAATATGCTAAAGAAGCATACGGTGATACTTTTGTGAATATTCTATCGCTATTGTCCGCTCGCCCAGCATAAAATTGCACTGTGTCCCATTGCCCTCTTAGTACGTATGGCTTTTCTCCTATTCAGGCAAACAGTCCTCAAAAGGGGACTCCACAATGTTTTCTAGTAATATTGATAGAAATCAGGGTCAAAATTGGATCGAAAAAAGTTCTTGAACCCCTCCTTAAATTCTATCAGTAACGCTATAGTTTATTATATTTAATTAAATGAGTCATTAAATTGTCTTACCAGATACCATTCGTGATTATTCCCTGGAGAAACTTTCATTTTGACAAAACTCAAGCTTCGTTGCTTTTAGGCAATAAGACTCAAGCAAATAACAGAAGCTTTTATAGTATTACCCCCGACAAAAACTACGTGGGATACAACTACAGTCAGGTACTAATAACGCTGCAGTGATTACAGCATATGCAGATGATGTTTCACTCTTCGTATCACATAACGATGGTTTCAATACATTTAAGGATTGCTTTAACACCGATTCTTCGCAGTCAGGAGTTCAAATTAACTATAATAAATCAAAAGGCTTATGGTGTGGTCGATGGAAAGATAGTGTTGACGCTCCACTAGGATGCTCTTGGGCTTCAAACACAGAAAAAATCTTCGACCTTACGTTCAGTTCATCAGAAACAGAAATGAGAGAAACAGCATGTAACTAGCTGCTTGAAAAAGTAAAAGGAGCAGACAGAGTATCGCTAAAAGGATGGATAAAAATGATTAATACCTTTATTGCTCCAAAATTGTGGCATACCTTACAAGTTATATCAATACCTGAAAACACATTAGAGCGTATTCAAAGTACACTTGTAAATATTGCGTGGAATAACAAAAAGCATCGCACTGATGTAAAAAATCTATGTTTACTACTAAATCAAGGAGGATTACTGCTGGTTTCATTAAAACCAAAATTCAAAGCTTTCCGCATAATGACAACTGTAAAATTCATAAATCATGTGGAAAATAATTGGGTACTTTCTAAATAAAGGCTTTTTTGAATCAAGTTACCAAGTTTTGCCAGCAGCTTACGGGCCTCTTGGTTACTGGTCCTTATGGCCATAAGACAGTGCACACTTAGAAATAGTAACGTATGGAAAGGATCCGCGAGCACACAAATAGGAGATTTAATGAATGGAATTAAATGGAAGCATGAGCCAAGTGTGATTAATGTGTATGTATCTGAAGGTTCTGTTTGAGCATCACTTTTCAGGTGCAATTAGCGTGTATGGGTCTCCAAACTAACCACCAACAATTTGCTATGAGACTACAATTGCAAATACAGCAAAATACTTCTAAAAAATATTGTGGCGGAAGTTTTTGATGCAATTGAAAAAAGTAACAGTTATTGGAGCAACGAGGAAGTATTATCGTGGCGTTCGTCTGCAAAAGAAATTTCTGGTAGCTCGAGAGTAAGCCATGAGACCTCCAGGATCGTGGTCAAATTGCTTTACTATGTTGTGGATAACTGATTGTTAGGACACATTTAAATTAAACAAGCTTTATTTAAAATAATGCTATAAAAATAAAAAATTACTGAACATTAATAACAAATAAACTAAAAAAAGGACTCTCGGTAAATAATAAAGAAACTAAAATATACTTCTGCTGACCCTTCCGGATCGGGACGACACTGTCCAGTTCTAGACTCCGCTGGATGCGCCCTCTCTATTTATAGCTGAAATTATACGGGTTAATTGCAACAGGTGGTTTTAAATATAACTGGTATCAGAAATGTTAATTATTTCGGTAGTTATTGAATATGTGTATTGTGCTTCAGAGTTATGGGCAGCAGGACTAATTATGTGTGGAAATCAGGTGAGTATAATTTTGTATAATTTTATGTAGATACAACATGTGTTTGTCACATGGACCAGGAGGTGTGAAACGTTGTAGCTTGTAAAATTGGAGTTGTATATATAGAATAGATAATTAGGGATGTACAGTTGCGTTTATGGTAGAGATAGGGAATTGCTTTAATAAAATTTAAGTACTAGAATGAGTGTTTGGGGCAACAACTCCGTTCACCTTCTACAGGGATATTGGATGGATTGGAAGGAAAGATGCTAAGGGACGCACTACGTGAAAATACGGGGTGGTACCTCCGGCAAATCACGTACAACGTGCCTTTATTATATAAACAGCCAAGCCTGTTTGGTATAAATGTGCCTGCGACAGAGCCGAGCGGATTTATGGATGTCTGGTGAATGTGGGTGGATGGTTTGGTGGTAGTACAGGTGGTAGATTTGGTGGTGAGTGAGGAAGAATGAATGTTAATGGGAATGTTGGTGAATGGAGTAAAGGTAGGGTGTATGTATATAGTCAAGTGTTAGGTTCGTATCTGGTCTGGTAAATAAGTGCAAAATAAGTCGGGATAGTTCAAAGAAAGTAAACTAAGTGCTATTGGGTGGCTGGGAATCTGGTATATATATGAGAAATTGGAGAGTGGGATGCAGGATAACGATAACATTTTTAAATAATGTAATAGAACAATTGTGGAAACAATTTGGAAATAATGATTAATATGAATTATTTCTAGGGATGGAAAATTTGTAAGGATTGTAAGGATTCAAGTAGGATTCTGAACCTACACTAGGAACTAATCGAGCAACCGTATGGAGATTTGCCAAAAATAAACTAGCAGACATAATTTTTTCGGAAAAAATAAAAGTAAGCGGTGATCAAAAATGTATATGTATATGGTGCAAAGGAGAAGGAGACGCGTGGCATATAACCTATTGTACCTTAACAAAACATTTATGGGAATATCAGTACACACAAACACACACACACACACACACACACACACACACACACACACACACACTCTCACACACACACACACAAACACTCGCACTCGCACACTCACACTCACACGCACGCGCACGCGCACACGCACACGCACACGCACACGCACACATACACGCACGCGCACACGCACACGCATACGCACACGCACACACACACATATACATACATATATGCAGACACACACACACACACACACACACACACACACACACACACACACCACATACACACACACTCACACACACACACACACACACACACACACACACATACACACACACACACACACACACACATAACACACACACACTCACATACACACACACACACACTCACATACACACAAACGCACGCACTCACGCACTCACGCACTCACGCACACACGCACTCACGCACTCACGCCCTCGCGCACTCACGCTCTCACGCACTCACGCACTCACGCACTCACGTACTCACGCACTCACGCACTCACGCACTCACGCACTCACGCACTCACGCACTCACGCACTCACGTACTCACGCACTCACGCACTCACGCACTCACGTAGTCACGCACTCACGTGGGTAAGTTAATTATTAGATCATTATTAGATATTTCCTATTTAATCTATACCTGCCTCATCTTCTGGTCTCGCTTTGCAGTAGTTTGTATTATGCACTATTACGCTACAGAATCTTTTTTCCAATTTCTAAATACCCAACAAGGGAGTGTATTGCATTTTCGTTTGCTTTTTCAAATTTTTAAACCAAGCCACAGATGCAAAACACCTATCGTACATCGACTTACATGCATATTAATAAGGTTATTAACTTTAATTTTAATAGCTTTTACGACATTAAAAATTCTATACTTAATGCGAAACCTAATGCTCTGGAAACATGGTGAAATACTTTACCCAATTAAACTTACTTCCAATAATGCACTTATTGTTGTTCAACAAAAGGTCAAAATCGAGAAATATACGTAAACTTGGCGTCACCTGTTTTGAAATTTACAATGGGATACGCCATGGACTTGATCTAAAATTGTTTACATAAAGTGGGAATGCAAAATATTCACTCAACTTAATCTTCAACTGCGTAAAATAATGTCACTGAAATTATAATGTCATATCAATTTAGTTAATTAATTTTTTTTACATACTAAACATCAAAGTTCTATTTCGGTATAAAAGAAATTTTTAAACCAAATTGAAAATACCTTATCAAACTCGAACAAAACTATTGTTTGATGGACACATCGAATTCAAGAATTAGGAACGTAGCCGAATGTGACAAGAGAAAAGTAATCATTCTATACACATATGATATCCCCTTGTGGCACTCTACTAAATTCTTGATTGTAGGAAAATTCACCCCGGTAATTTACCTCTCCGAAAACTCACCGCTGGAATATTCGTGTCTAAAAAAATCGCCTCCAGAATATTTACCTCAAAAAATTCGCCTCAGGAATAGTCAGCTTGAAATACCGGTCCCCGTTATGTTCGCCCCTAGATAATAGTCCACCAGATTATTCGGTTACAGAAAATTCGCCCAGTATATTTGTTCCAAGAAAACGACCAGGTTGCTATTTAATATTTATGGGAAGTGTGGAAACGCACATACATTAATGTTACAGCTTGAGGCGCAATCGAGCAAAGCAATCGTATGAGTGCAACGTATAATCACCAATTCATGTTTAAGTCGATACTTCTTTACAAACTTACAATTGTTTTTTTTAGTATATACAGTCGTTTAAAAAATGGGATACATAAATCGGAAAGTGCAATATATAACATTACACACCAATATTATTTTAATCGGCCAGTGGGAAAACTTAATTAAAGCCTACGTTTTAAAGGAAAGTTTAATTTTACATAACCTTTCTTTACAACAGTTTCTTAATATAAAGCGAAATAAGAGTAAACCAATTTTAAAATTTATTTTTTTCATAAATTACTGAAACATTGCCATTTGCAAAAAATAACAAAAATAATTAACTGCAAAAAATTTCATCAAAATTAAAAAAAAAAGTTAGATGGCGTCCAATTTTGTCGATGAATTCTTGTAGACGGGTGACGAAATTGTTCATATATCTTCCAAGCATAGCACACGGAATCCTTCGAATGTCCTGCGTTATGTTTTCAGAAAGCGCTTCAAGAGTACGTGGTTTACTTATATAAACCTGAACTTTTAGGTAGCCCCATAAAAAGTAGTCACAAGAAGATAGGCCTGGTGACCGAGGAGGCCACTTCATATCCTCACGCGATGAAATGGGAAATGATGTCTTAAAAAAGTCATGGTTGCTCTTGTTGTATGGCAAGTCGCTCCATCTTGTTAAAAGCAAACTGTGTTGAGGTCGACGTTTCGTCTTCTGACTCCTGACAAGAAACAATCACGCAACAAGGTAATGTCGCGTTCTGAGTTAACAGTCACTGTTCATCCGTTTTCACGAAAAAAATAAGGTCCAATGATGCAGGTTCGAGATACACCACACCAAACAGTAATTTTCTCGCTGTGCAGAGGTTTCTGATGCAGTAGTTGCGGGTTTGTGGCTGCCCAGTAACGAAAATTCTGTTTGTTTACCATCCCCCATAAATGAAAATGGGCCTCGTCACTCATGATCAACACGATATCGTCCATCAGTATTCCCGACATCGCTTCGTCTCATGAAGTCGTTTTACAGCAGGTTTTGAACAATAATAATCTTCTCGGATGAAAGTGACGGACCAAGTGTAAGATTCTGGGAACTGACCTGTTTGACATCTGAACAGCGCGTGCGTGTCGTATCGCTGAAAGCTGACTTCCATCGCTTGTCGTACTCTTTCAATGCTTTTCGAGTACGTACAGTTTGATCACCTCCCTGTACATTCCTCGGTCCTAAAGACCCTGTTGTTTGAAACCATGACCATAATGACCAACATTAAAATGGTTTAAACATCGTCGCTGTGTCAACACCACAGAACGACCAGTTTCAATAAAGGTGTTATAAACAAAAACGCAATGTGCTCCAGACCAAACATCCATTTTTGCTAAAATGGCATATGTCATCGACTAGATGTAAAACATTTTGAAAGCAGTGTGATCACGTAAGCGCGGATAACAGTCATTTCAAAAATACCATACATCCCGGCCGAACCCTGTATGATTGAAAATACTTAAACTGTATTATAGATATTTTTATAGAAGTGGGCGGCTTTAGATTTTTTTTTGTTATCATCTAAATGTCTATTAACCTTCATCTGAAATAAAGTTTGAAAACTCTGTTTGACATAGATTTTACAATGTTGCCTATTTTCGTAATGTAGTTATTGTAAAAGAGGTTGGACAGTTATTATCCTAAAAAAATTGTTATTAAAGTTATTTAATTTCTTTTTGTCATGCTATCCATTTTTTTTCTTTGGTTACTGATGAATCTCCTCTTTGGGTGATTTGCGCTTTAATACTATTTTTGCTTTTAAAATGTTTGCACTCTACCCATGCGTTTCTTTTCTTTCACGGTTCTCCCCTATGATCTGGGAATTCTTCTAATTTTTAATTACGGCGTAATAGACCCAACAAGTTAGTGACACCTCCACAAATTATATGTTTTTTTTTGTAATTGTTTACCTATAATTCCGATTCTGATTCTACCGTGATCAGCTGGCTTGCGATAGGACGCCTTCACTTTTCTACCTTAACAAATAATCTGGCGCCCAACGTGGGGCCATATTGTTTGTTATATTAGAAAAGTGAAAAATAAAAATTATAAATACAAGTACGACTACTCGCCCAAGTTAGATTAAGAGGTTGCTAGGGACAGTGCTGACATACCTTCTTGTATTAACCCCTAAGAGGTTTTGCAATTCGTTATCCTTAAAATTAATGAAGAATGTAAGTTTTCCTTATTCGTTACTTTTTTTCGAAAATTTCGGTTTTAAATCGTACGTTGCATACGTAGTAAGTTTATAAGTTTAGGTTTTAGATAATCATTCATAATTAGTTTGATAACTAATCTATGAGTATCAGTCAAATCTTTTTAAATGTACACCTTGATCGTGTAAGTATCAATGAAGTGTATGTCACTAACATTAATTAATTATATAATTATGGGTTCGAATTACCGGTTCTTGTTTTTACCTCAAATGCCATACTCAGGCGTTTTTCTGCCTCTACCTGTTATTTTATATTACTAATACTTGTTTCAGTGTTAAAATTTGTTCTTAGCATTTTACTATCTGCCTTAAACTACGACGTGTCATATGACCAAGTCCACACTTTGGTTTTGAAGCGACGAATCGCAGGTGTGAATCGTGGAGTATTAACACCGTTTTACGCATCGACTCTAATTTCTCTAAACATCTACCACTTTTCCACTTTTTTACATCTTATTGAGGGTTTCAGACCAGAGCCACAGTACACAGGTCACAAGACTAAAACTGAAACCTACAAACATAGTTAACAAGTCAATCGTAGGATTTAATTAGCATTTAATAATTTATGGCAGCTTTTAGTTACAATGGATACACATCCTCAGCGGATCCGCGAACAAAATACTTCTCGCATCTCTCACTTCTGAGTAATTGCCGAAAGCATTATGGCTTTTCTAGATTCTTCTAAATTTTTCCACTTCAGCTTATCATACTACAATATTTTTGATTATATATTTGCTTGAATAAAAAAGAAAAAAGGAACAACTCAATTTATTGAAAACCCAATTAACAAAAAAAAAAAATAACAAAAAATTCCCTTATTAAGGGTTATCCAATCGTTAGTTAACACGCTTCTGAATAATCATCCGCGATTTAGGTAAATGGCATGCAGATACGTTATGCAATCTATCTAAACCATCTGGTAACGTTAATCGTAGACTTAGTTGTTCTGTTACTTCGTCTTTTGATAATGCATACTGCATTGAATCAATAACATCACTTACAAGTTCTTGATCAACACACCTATAAAACAATTATTAGAAGTTATTAAAGCTATAACATTACATTACAATGGACAAGGATTTGATGGACATACTTCAGATAAAGCATTTATAGGAGGTGGAGGGACTGCCTCAATGACATTTTCATCCGCTTTGCCTTTTTTCACCTACAAAAGATCAGTTTAGTGTCAACAAAAAGATTTTCCTTCAAGCGAACGCGACGTGAGGTGTTCATTGAAAAAACCACGATACGTCAATCTGGAATTGGTTTAGAAGGAAGGCATATTTTGACATAGCTGTTGTGTCCATCTCATAGAGCCTTATGTATTGAGGGTTCCCATATGGGAAGTTGTTGTAATTTTACTATACGTCGTTGGAAAGCAATTACATGTTATATACAATTTTTACTGTCTATATTGAAACTATATGAAAATGTGAACGACTAAGAATTTTGGATGACATAGGTTTTTTCTAATCTAATTGTAACCTTGCTTGAGGTGATCCAGATTATTCCACTCCTTACCACATGTTCTCCCATCTTGCTACGGTGTAATTTGAAGTTAGAGAGAGCATTGTAAGGGACGTTATGGTAATGAAAAGGGTAATTAACATTAGAAGCAGACCCCCTCTTAATAATACGACATGGAAATTTTTGCACAGTTCTTTCTCGAATTGAATTGAGATTTGCAGAGTATTTTACATTTTAAACCATCTTATAAGAGAAACCCGAGATTTCTAAATTGAGACCACTCAAAAATGACGTCACGTTCTGCTCCAAAAACCAGGAAACAAGCGTACTAAATCACCTCGCACTAAAGTGGAACGTGGTGCCCTATCTATGAAACGTCATATTTGGAATAGTTTCCACTACTTTCTTTTGCAATCTTTACCAGTGAATCGATGTGTGTTTCAACGTATATAGTTCTGTAAGAATGTAACCTATTAAAAAATTTAAGTGTGAGCGGTGTTAAATGTTTAAGTGATTAAGAAGGTTGGTTTAATGACTTTGTGCTTGTTGACGAACAGCCACCGTTGTTGTGAATATTGGGAGTAACCTTTTGCTCTAAGAAGTTACGTACAGCCTTGATGACGGCAATTGTATTTAGCGATCAGCTATTGCTATAGAATTCTGAATATTGAAAGGAATACGTTAGGTGGAGAGCGGCCAGTTGTCGTGCCGACAAGAGAGATTGAGTTCTAAGACCCGGAACATCCCTTTATTATTTTAATATGTTTAATGTTTTTTAATTAAGAAAGAGCATATGCCGCCTTATCTTGAACTCTCGAAATCGCTTTTATGGAAATAGAGGAAAGGAATAATAAGCTTTACGTATTTTAAATGTTTAAGAAGTGAATTTTTTTTCAAACCGTATCTGGCGATCAAAACTTGGTTGTTGCATAAAAATTTGTTGTGTACTTGGACAATTATTTGTTTTAAATTAATGTTGAATTATTTAGTTTCTTTTAAGTGTTAGATTTCTTTTCTCAAAGAACCGACTACAGATGATAAAGGACGTAAACATTTTTTTGTTTGTGTTATTCACTTAATAATTTAGCCTTGCGGAGTATCACATTTTAATTTGAGTGTTTTATGTCACTTGAGATAGATACGGGCGTAGTTTTATTTGAAATAGAGAGTAAATTAAATCTGATTTCAATATTTTGGAGTTTAATTATTTTTGTTTAGTAACAATATTGAAGGTTGAGTTTAGTAAGTATTGAAGTGACGAAGAGTAAGAACTATACTGTGGTATTTTGGAGCATTACGTTTAAGATTCAACCCAGGGAGTTCAAACCTTAAAGGTAAGTTCACGTATTTTTCCGGTTTACGCTAGTGGATTCTTTTTTGTTTGCGTAAATTTTACCCGGATTAAGATAGGGTAGCGTCCAAATAATTTACCGATGAGACATATTGATTAACATAACCACAGTTTTCAGTAAATTTCACGACGCTAACGACGAACCAGTTGGCTTGCAGCTTGAGGCTTCTAGATAAAGGATGGTTGACTAACTAACGTGCAATCCTGTTAACTTGGAGTAGGTACATGTCTTTAAAGCTCACAATGAACGTCAGACGTAATTAGTATAGACAAAAATAAATTGTCATACAAAAAGGACTTTTAAGAAATGCTCTGATAAGGAATAAAAGTACCAACAAAGTGATGCAACAATGTATACACGGTATCTCAATGAATGAACAGAACACAGGAGTGCATAAGTGAAAGGCGGTTACTGTAGGAAACCAATCAATTTAAAACTGAAAACGGTTGGTCGATCGTCTGCAGTTAGTATAAACAGTGATAACGTGCTTCTAAAGCCTAGAACAACATTGTAGACTGTGTAAGTAATAAGAGAGTATTAGTCACTTTCCTAGCGAAGTAACAAATATCAGAAAAGATCTGGGCAGTATCTTAAAGAAACACTACCAGTTAGAACGAAAAAAAGGTAGTATATTGCTTCTATTGTCGGTAAATAAATTAAACTATGTTGAACAGAATCAAATAAATCAACCCCAAAACTTAATGACTAAATATATATTCTTTGGAAATTAAAATGACAAAGAACCCAGTTTAAATAATAAAATAGATTAAATTGAATTAAATTGATGTATAAATGTGGATCATTCAAAGCAACGTTATATTAAATGGAGCATTTATTTACGTAAATCAGTTGCTATTAATATTCTCTCCTTTCAATGTTGGTTGCTGGCGACGTCGTGATCATTTGGGTTTATTATTTTTAAGGTGTTCTTAATTAAGAAATCACATGTCCCCTCACCTTGAGCTCGCGAAAGCGCTTTTGTGGGAGCAAAAGAAAAGAGTAACACGTTTTGTGTAACTTGAATCTTAAGAAGAGGATTACTTCTGTTGATAAAATTGTAATTGTTACCCAGAGTTTGATTTTGTACTTGAATAACTTTGCAAATTAAGACAAAGAAAGTAACAGCTTGCTGTTTTCGAGCATTAAATAACAGGTTCAACCTAGAGAATTAGCGAGCAGTGTGAATCCGAACTCTAGGCGGTGACAAAAGGTAGGTTCACGTATTTTTCTGTTGTATGCTAGTGCACCGGCTTTTTGTTGGCATACATTTTATCTGGATCAAGGCAGGGTGGTGTCCAACTGTTTTTCCGATTAGACATTCCCATTAACGAAATTACACATTTAAAAAATCCACGACCCCTACGACGAGCTAGATATTTGCCTGTACGGTGTTCTAATGCCGTTGTAGTTCGTTACAATACGTATAATGCTTTCGATTGATAGGATAACAAATATATTAAAGGATAAATATTGTTTAAAAGAATATACGAATGACAAAAACGCCTATGGTAGCAATGAGGATGGGATAGAACAGGAATTCTTCGATCTTCGTACTTTTCAACATATAATTTGAACGAATAGCGGTAGAATACTGAAAAGTATAGAAGTCAGTAATGGAGTAAAAATAACTTGCACCAAGAACAAATACTTTAGTAGGAAAATGATGGTGAATTATGAGTCAAGAATTGGAGTGGAAAAACGGGAAGATGAATAGTGTTGGATATTAGAAAGCAAACTGAATATTGAGTTGAGAAAACGAGTAACAAAGTGTTCTGTATGACATGTTACGTTTTATGCATCTGAATGAAAAGTGGAAAATAGTAAAGAGAGAAATGAACATAGTACAATTGGTGAATATGTTGGTGTGACGGAGGAGTTAACCGGAAAGACATCGTAAATAATGTATTGCAAGAAGAAGGAAAAAAATGATAGGTAACTTGATGGAAGAAAGAAGCGATGTGCAAATGAGGAGGATGCGTGTGACTAAGAAATACGCAAGACTGGCATAAGCAGAACATTAATAATGATGAAACTGTTACGCACCGGATGACTACAATTTCGGTGTATTCATATTTGGTCGGGAGTCTTACTCGTAGTTCGTCACCTAGTATCTGTGGAATGTAACCTTGTAAATAGAATTTATTTGTATATGCAGGTTGACAAGGGGAAACAAACGTTACAGAATCTCGTAAGCGTAACAATATTTCGCATGTCGCATATTTTAGAGAAAAACTAGAGTGGCAGAAGTGAGGTAATGAAGAAATGAATAATTTGGATAACGCCCAAGTACAATTTTATTATATTTCGCTTAAAGTAAGTGTGCTCGTTTTAGTTACCTTAATTTTTTTAATTATAAAACCTAAACCTTTGACTGTTACTAACTATCACTCTTCGATTATGGATAGGTAAGCTACCGGATTACAGTGGCCACATTTTATTGTTTTTGTTTTATAGTGGGCGAAGTTTAGCCAAAGACACTTAACCCACTACACACTTACATAACGTTTATGTCCGAATCGACTTTCGAAACCGAGACCGTGGTATCCGCAAGTCATTTAACAAATCCACTGGTTTTCCCCGGCAGGCGTATGTTATTTTAACGGTTGTCAGCATTTTATGGAGTAAAAATCGACCGTTATGAGTAAAAAGGTTAGGTAACATTCCTTTCATTTAAAGAAAAGTAAACGTAAATTATACACTGACAGTTAAATGTTTTAAAATCAATTACCACTGATGGCCAATCATATGCTAGTTTATTTATAAAGTAATAAAAGACGAACATATTTAACACTGACATAGTACTGTTAGACGTTAAAGGTATTAGGTTTTCAACAGAGCTTGCGCAAGCCCATAAAGTTACGAATTACACCAAGAGCCATGCATTTCAAGGCGTGTGACATGTTCTATAGCTCATATGCTTCTGGGATGACGCTTTCTTATAAACTGTAGCTTTGGGTTAACGCGTTAGAAACGAAACCCAATGGGTTTACTTCGATCAAGTTGGAGGGTGACAGATATACTCGTATCCGGAAAACAAGCGACCGGAACAGTTCACTCTCAAACTACTAATTGAATTTCGATCACTGTAGGTAATGAAGTGATTCTACTGACATCTGACTAGTTCGACACACATTTTTTGAAGTTATTGTTTAAGAAATTAGTCGATAATGCCCACATGTGGCTTAGAATTGATGTTAAAAGTACTTGTTAAAGAAAAAGGTCTAATGATGCTTTCGATAGTGATTTCACACCAAACTATGAGCTTATGCTGTATATATTCGGGGGGGGGGGGCAATCTGAATAACTGCAAATCGACAAAACCTGTACGTGTATATAGTAAAAAGCTGGCATGGCCGTGGACCCTAAGATAAAACTCGTAAAAGCAGAAGTAAGTAAGGCTGCGAATGTTACAGAAAAAGGAAAAAAAAGCATTTCCTCACAAAGGGGAGGGCGAATTGCTCGAGTGTTCAACGCTTCTCCAGTTACAGCGGTGGATTCCCAGCATATAAATATCACTACACACACACACACACACACACACACACACACACACACACACACACACACACACACACACACACACACACACAACACACACACACACACACACACACACACACACACACACACACGCACACGCATACGCACACGCACACGCACACGCACACGCACACGCACACGCACACGCACACGCACACGCACACGCACACGCACACGCACACACACACACACACGCACACGCACCGCACCGCACACGCACACGCACACGCACACGCACACGCACACGCACACGCACACGCACACGCACAAAAGCACACGCACACGCACACGACACACACGCACACGCACGCACGCGCACGCACGCGCACGCACGCGCACGCGCACGCACACGCACAGCGCACGCGCACGCGCACGCACACACACGCACACACGCACACACGCACACACGCGGACACGAGGACACGCGGACACGCGGACACGCGGACACGCAGACTCACAGACATGAGCCAGTACTTCACCAAGTATTGTACCACTATAGAAATAGATGCAAATACAAGCGATATACCAGTTTCAAATGTTTATGTTAATCCACTAAGCCAACACACGCCACAATTAGATGCGATAGCGAGTAAGGTTAATAGAAATAATTACCCGATAACAGTGATTATGACATAAATGCTTAATCATAGCCTGCGATCAGCGAAAGAAGCGAAGGGCAATCTGATTTTACATAAGCAGATAAAGACGAAATAAATGGCGACCTAGGTTTAAGCCTGTCTTTTGAAACGGTCAACGGGGTATTCTTTGTCGACGTGGTCCTTGGCACAACCAACACAATAACACATTGAGAAGTAATGGAAAAGGATACGCTAAGTGACCCTTTAATCATGGAGAATCGATATGGCAAACCACTCAAAATAGAAAAAAAGATTGATTTGTAAACAAGCTAAATGGGAAGAACTCAATCAATAATGTAAACACACATTTTGCAAAGATTTGGAAACCACAGAACACAACAAAGACTAAGCCGAATAATTGGCTACCTTAACACAAGAGAAATTGATGAGGATCAGCAAGAAACGTATAGTATACAAGTCTAGAAGGGAAATTAAAGGTAGCGGAATTAGATGTAGGACAGGCATTTAGTAATATTGAAAAACGAGTTGGGGAGATCCAGAAAGGAATTTAGGGTACTAAATAGATTTTAAAAAAGAGAAATAAGAGTACAAAAAAGAACTAATGGCGCTTGGGAAATTGTATCCAAAATGGGACTAATATGAGACCCGTACAGGAACAGAGGAACTCACAACCTAAAGGAGACAAGGGAGACGTGTACAGACGATGATAGTGTTATAGAAATATAGTAAAAAAAAAAAGTTATACAGGGCATCAGAATGGAATAGGTCATTTACTTGAAACGAAAGTAACCAGCTAATTATAACCAATAATTAAGAAGTTTTTGAAGGTGATGCCATACAGGTCACAAGAATTACCCGTTGTACTTCTTTAAGCTGTGCAGATTAGCCAAAATAATGTGGCTGTCTAAACCAAGCAATTAATTAATGGGCAAAGTATTGGACAAATTCACAACAGAGATGATATGTAAACTGGGAGAGAAAGTACATATAGACTGTAACAGGAAATGGCACAACGCGGATTTAACGCTAACGCTAACTTTAAAAAAAATACATGGCGTCCAATAATTTCGAAACAACTAGCAGATTTTTCCCCTTGGTTAACGTGTATAAAAATAGCAGTTTTAGTAGAAATAAATATTTAGAACGAAGACTTAAAGACACGATTAAACCGAGTCTTGTCTCTAGCTAAACCGATTGAATCTAACCAAACTACAAATTAAAGCGTTGGCATTCGGTTACATCCAAGTACTCCTGTTAAAAAATGAGAACGCATGGGCATTGATAAGTGCGATAGGTGAACAGCGTATTTTCAATCAGGAGAAGATGGACTATACCTTTCCTTGATCACGTTAACGGATGAAAAAACGAAACTTATGGTATCATCATTAATAATATAAAGAAAGTGTATTTGCAAGCAATGAGACCAGCTAATCTATGTGGAGACTCAACAATCACTGCCAAACGCAATAAGATGGCGCCCAGGTTAGCCCTAGGAGTAGTAGTTGATATCGCTTATGTGCGTATGTGGGTTGAAATAAAGCAAAATAATTGAAACGAAATGGGATTGATAAATTGGCAGAAGAAAGTCCGGCTAGAAGAGAGAGTACATCCAAGAATTAGGGGGCCATGAACACAGAACGCAGCTATTGTTGTAATCAAGGGTGGAAAGGGAAAAATAGCTTATTTTCGGGATTGTAGCAGTACTCATTAGGCCAAAATAATGCCCGCAGGCAAAGCTTGAGGTGAAAACTGCAATAATGAAAATGGCTATGTCAACAATATCAGTTAGTCGAGCTGAACGCTTTGTTCCAAAAAACTAGAGTGTGTATTTATATTTTTATTAAGAATCCGAGATTTGCAACAAAGTAAAGTTTGTTCGTACATGTGTATTCCGGTTCTAACGAATTTTCTGTTAATCATTTGGGTATTTTATACATTAAAAGGGGTAGGTTAGCTTTTAATTGCTTCAGCGTATTTTGTGGTACGCCATATGTATGACAGTTTTTAAAATGAAAGTAATTTTATTTATTTTAGTGTTGTATTATTTTCCAAAACTTTTAATTAAATACAAGCCTTCTTGTAAGTTTCGAATATTAAGTTTCTGTAGTTAAATATTTTTAGACAACACGATTAAATAACCTTTGAATGGAATTGAATCATTTCAATTAACGTTTATAGTTGACATTTCACAAGTGATAAACGGAAATATGTGAAGTTTTAAAGTCACAACCACAGCTCGCAGAGAAGACACCATACGACAATGACAGCTATATAAAAATGCACGGTGCCTGAATTAAAATTGATGAAGTTTGACTTTTTAATTAAAAGTAGTCGTTTAAAGGACAATCCAGATTGACTCAACTTGCGCTTCAATTTTAGGTAAAAATTAAAAAAGTAATGGTATATTTACCACAGTCTGCTGTTTAAGGTAGACGTTTAGCATCATATTACTCACAGAGTTTTCGATACCACTAATAAAGTACATTACGTTATAATCGCTGATTTTGCTGAAATCATCTAAAAATTATGTATAAAATGTTCACAAACAAATGAATAAAAAACTCTCATTACGTAGCAGGTTAATAAACGGAGATGTATTACATTTACATATATTAAAGAGCCTTTGTATACCAGTGTATATACCCTTCAATTGAGAGTTAATTGCGTTGTTTTCAACTTTCGCCTTATCAGCCTACACAAAATAACTTTTTTAAGAAATGCACAGTTTATTTTTGTACTTACATCTTTTTTTGCTTCTACAAGTTGTTGTTTCAATGATTTCAGATTGCCTTTTTGTCGATCAGTATATCCCTTGGATACTTGCATTGCTTGGTCTGATAATCAAATAAAACTTAATTAATAGTAGTCAAAAGGAAAATGTTAGTGTAACAGTTAATTACATAGTGCATAGTTGCCAAAATCTAAAAGTAAGTTACAGTAAAATGAATAAATATGAAAAAGGTGATTTAACTTAAGGCATGGTGTAAAATCGCCGTTACAAAGGTTTAATTTATGTTATCTATTGCGTTAAGAAATGCATTACGTGTTGTCTACAAACTGTCGCCTTTTCTTTTCGGTAAGAATTTTGGGTTTACACAAAGAGTTTAGCTGTTAGGTACAAGCCATTAAGGTCAGTGTCGCTAAGAAATCTTCAATCTACGAGATAAATTTTGTCACTTGAACCTTTTGGTTGAATTAACTGTCGTAAATTTAGTTCGAGTAATTATGAATAGGAAGTTGTCGTTTGTAAGATATTATTTGGAGAACATTACCGCAGAAATTCATAGGAGTCCTTTCAAATAAGTACCTGGTGGACCAGTTGCACGAACTATTATATTGTAGTTCAGAGGAAGGAGGGTATTCTATTGCTATAAGTGCTAAGTAAGGTAAACTTTTATTTTTATTCTATTGATGTTAACAATAAAGTGTGTTTTTTTGTGTTTATGTGAAGGATGCATTCGCTTGCTTTCGTGTAAACTATTGTAGAAAGGCCCTTTAGGAAATTTATAAGCAGGCTGATTCATTCACACGATTTATTTGTTAATATTTTGAATTTCTTTATCTGTGTGAATTGAAGGTTTATTTCACGAAGATTAGTCAAAATTTACGTTACCGATATATTTATTGTTTCCGTTGTATTGATTAAAAGGTATTTATTGATAATATGCTTTGCAAGCGCCGGCTGAATTTGATTACTGTTTTTAGGTTTCTTGTTTTGAATTGCAAAACTTAATGTTCTTTTCTGTACCAAAGTTAAATATGTAAATGCCATAATATACGACCATTGTTAGTGTTTATAACTGTTTTATTTATAGAAATGAATCTATTATGACTTCATCCTCTGAGTCTACGATTTTTCCGACATAAGGTAATAAGTTGAAAGATTAGATATTTTTGAAGATTTCGAGTGTTTGAATTATCTTATGAGAAATTTCGAGTTAAATAATTTTACAGCCACAACATACATTTATGGGTCATTTAGTTTGTAATCAAATTTTATTGAAGTTATACAAGTTTTTTTTAAGTAACCTTTTGAAGTTTCATTAAGCTTTAACGTAATGACTAATTTCTCGATTTGAGCGTTTGCTATTTTGATTTTGGTAGTAAGTCACCTTAAAAGAGATTTTAGATTATAAAGTAACGTAATAATGTAGTAATACCCTTATGAAACTTAAGATCATACTGAGATTTAGATGAACTTTGCGTAAATATTAGTGGGAGTAAAATTTTAGTAGAGGTGAGGGTGTTATTTTGAGTGAACATTATGGTTTTCTGTTAGGCCATTATAATATCTAGTTCATGACCTTTTTGACATTTTTACCCGATCTTGACGTTTGTAAATAAGTGGTCGAGGTGGTTTAAATAATATAATAAATAAATAAGTGTAAAAGTGTTCTCCAAAACACAAATCGTTAAACTAACTGGAGATATAACCTGTTCACCACAAATAATGCCTTTGTCCAGTCGGTAGTTTAAAGTAGGCCAGTTCAATCTTTTGATTTGCTTAATTACCACAAAATCCTGCTTGGTTATTTCCACTTAAATATAAATATAGTAACTGCAATTTAACAATAATAAAAATGATCTCGGGCGCCAAGTTATTTTTTAATAATTCTCGGAATAACTTAACCGAGGTTGTTTACAATAAAAATGTAATTAAAGTAGAAAACTAAAAGTAATAAAAGTGTAACTCAAAGTAAAAAAAAAAAGTAAAAAGTAAAAAGTAAAAAGTAAAAAGTAAAAAGTAAAAAGTAAAAAGTAAAAAGTAAAAAGTAAAAAGTAAAAAGTAAAAAGTAAAAAGTAAAAAGTAAAAAGTAAAAAGTAAAAAGTAAAAAGTAAAAAGTAAGAGGTAAGAGGTAAGAGGTAAGAGGTAAGAGGTAAGAGGTAAGAGGTAAGAGGTAAGAGGTAAGAGGTAAGAGGTAAGAGGTAAGAGGTAAGAGGTAAGAGGTAAGAGGTAAGAGGTAAGAGGTAAGAGGTAAGAGGTAAGAGGTAAGAGGTGAGAGGTGAGAGGTAAGAGGTAAGAGGTAAGAGGTAAGAGGTAGAGGTAAGAGGTAAGAGGTAAGAGGTAAGAGGTAAGAGGTAAGAGGTAAGAGGTAAGAGGTAAGAGGTAAGAGGTAAGAGGTAAGAGGTAAGAGGTAAGAGGTAAGAGGTTAGAGGTGAGAGGTGAGAGGTGAGAGGTGAGAGGTGAGAGGTGAGAGGTGAGAGGTGAGAGGTGAGAGGTGAGAGGTGAGAGGTGAGAGGTGAGAGGTGAGAGGGAGAGGTGAGAGGTGAGGGGAGAGAGAGGTGAGAGGTGAGAGGTGAGAGGTGAGAGGTGAGAGGTGAGAGGTGAGAGGTGAGAGGTGAGAGGTGAGAGGTGAGAGGTGAGAGGTAGAGGTGAGAGGTGAGAGGTGAGAGGGAGGAGAGTGAGAGGTGAGAGGGAGAGGGGAGGTGAGAGGAGAGGTGAGAGGTGAGAGGTGAGAGGTGAGAGGTGAGAGAGGTGAGAGGTGAGGAGAGTGAGAGGTGGGAGAGGTGAGAGAGGTGAGAGGTGAGAGGTGAGAGGTGAGAGGTGAGAGGTGAGAGGTGAGAGGTGAGAGGTGAGAGGTAGAGAGGGAGGTGAGAGGTGAGAGGGGAGAGGTGAGAGGTGAGAGGTGAGAGGAGAGTGAGAGAGGTGAGAGGTGAGAGGTGAGAGGTGGAGAGGTGAGAGGTGAGAGGTGAGAGGTGAGAGGTAGGAGAGGTAGAGGTGAGAGGTGAGAGGTGAGAGGTGGAGGTGAGGTGAGAGGTGAGAGGTGAGGGGAGGTGAGAGGGTGAGGAGGTGGGAGAGGTAGGTGAGAGGTGAGAGGTGAGAGGTAGAGAGGTGAGAGGTGAGAGGTGAGAGGTGAAGGTGAGAGGTGAGAGGTGAGAGGTGAGAGGTAGAGAGAGGTAGAGGTGAGAGGTAGAGGTGAGAGGTGAGAGGTAGAGGTGAGAGGTGAGAGGTGAGGAGAGGTGAGAGGTAGAGGTAGAGGTGAGAGGTAGAGGTGAGAGGTAGAGGTGAGAGGTGAGAGGTAGAGAGGTGAGAGGTGGAGAGGTGAGAGGTGAGAGGTAGAGGTGAGAGGTAGAGGTGAGAGGTGAGAGGTAGAGGGAGGTAGAGGTGAGAGGTGAGAGGTGAGGGGAGAGGTAGAGGTGAGGGTGAGAGGTGAGAGAGGTGAGAGGTGAGGAGGTGAGAGGTGAGAGGTGAGAGGGTGAGAGGTAGAGGTGAGAGGTGAGGGGGAGGGGAGGTGAGGAGGTGAGAGGTAGAGGTGAGGTAGAGGTGAGGTGAGAGGTGAGAGGTGAGAGGTGAGAGGTGAGGGAGAGGGGGTGAGAGGTGGAGGGAGGTGAGAGGTAGAGGTGGAGGTGAGAGGTGAGAGGTGAGGGTGGGGAGAGGTGAGAGGGAGAGGTGAGAGGTAGAGGAGAGGGAGGTAGGAGGTGAGAGGTAGAGGGAGGTGGGAGAGGTGGAGGTGGAGGTGAGGGAGGTAGGGAGAGGTGAGGGAGGTGGGGAGGTGAGGGTGGGAGAGGTAGAGGTGAGGGAGGTAGAGGTGAGGTGAGAGGGGGAGGTGGGGAGAGGGAGAGGTGAGGAGGTGAGGAGGTGAGAGGTGGGAGGGTGAGGGGAGGTGAGGGTGAGGGTGAGGGAGGGTGAGAGGTGGAGGTGGAGGTGGAGGTGAGAGGTGGAGGTGGAGGTGGAGGTAGGGAGGTGGAGGTGAGGGTGAGGGTGGAGGTGGGAGGTGGTGAGAGGTAGGGGAGGTGGAGGTGGAGGTGAGGAGGTGGAGGTAGAGGTGGGAGGTGGAGGTGAGGTAGGTGGAGGTAGGGAGGTGAGGGAGGTAGGGAGGTGGGAGGTAGGAGGTGAGGAGGAGGGAGGTAGAGGGAGGTGGAGGTGGGAGGTAGGAGGTGGGAGGTGGGAGGTGGGAGGTAGAGAGGTAGGTGGAGGTAGGAGGTGAGGAGGTGGAGGTGAGAGGGAGGTGAGAGGGAGGTAAGAGGTAGAGAGGTAGAGGAGGTAGAGGAGGTAAGAGGTAAGAGGTAAGAGGTAAGAGGTAGAGAGGTGAAGGGAGGTAGAGAGGTAGAGAGGTAAGAGGTAAGAGGTAAGAGGTAAGAGGTAGAGGGAGGTAAGAGGTAAGAGGTAAGAGGTAAGAGGTAGGAGAGGTAAGAGGTAAGAGGTAAGAGGTAAGAGGTGAGAGAGGTAAGAGGTGGGTAAGAGGTAAGAGGTAAGAGGTAAGAGGTAAGAGGTAAGAGGTAAGAGGTAAGAGGTAAGAGGTAAGAGGTAAGAGGTAAGAGGTAAGAGGTAAGAGGTAAGAAGTAAGACGTAAGAAGTAAGAAGTAAGAAGTAAGAAGTAAGAAGTAAGAAGTAAGAAGTAAGAAGTAAAAAGTAAAAAGTGCCTGAAAAGAGCAAATCTTTTAATTTTTAGTGTTACGAGTTAATTTATCTTACCATTAAGTCAATGGCACTTTCACAAAATTTAGGGGGAAACCCAAAAAAGCTTTCTGCATCTCACAGCGTACCACAAGAAGTGCTTTAGAATATCAGACAATGTAGCCGTGCGCGAAAAGATTTTCGCAAGGAATTAAGTCAACGATGACGCGTTGCGCGATAATATTGCGCAAAGAATAAGTACAGAAATATAGAACTAGAAACCCCTAAAAAGATATGCACTTAAGTTACACCAAAATGCAAATTAAGTTGCCTACCTCATACTTGAAATTCATTAATTAATAAAAATTTTCTTATATTTACAACTAAACGAACGAAGAACCTAAATTACAATACATTTTAATACAACTCAAAATGGGTTGTTACACGTTTTTGGAGTGGTCACGAGTGCCCTTTTGCAGCATTATGTAAGAACCCCGTCCACACCACTGAGCTGTGCCGTGCGCGCAATTGCCTTTACGGGCTTAATGCCCTAGTGAGTATTTAATCTGCAAGAGCCCCTGAAGATGTTTTGAGCGAATAGAGCTCAAATCAACGTTATCTTCATTGTGACATTGATGTCACTTTAGAACTAAAATGGTTTTTATAATAAGCTATTACGTGTATGAACATTTGACAATTTTGGGCCACAAGTAATAGAGATAAAGAAAAGTTTTATTTCGGTAAAGAAATCTAATCCAATTAGGACGGTTTGAAAGGATTGTATTACCGTTTGATGCAAACAGAATTGTTGAAAAATTGACACCAAAAACAAAAACAATTTTTATTTTAGTAACTTCAAGGAATACTGCCTTACTTACAATTGTAATTAAGATATTTTACTTATTGGCAGCACGTACAAGAAGGAAACATTTTTAGAAATCTGTCGCTCTCAGTTGGAATTATCTGTGAGTAGTATGTTAAGTTTGTTTGCATTAAAAAGATATAAAGGGTCTCTGGTTATTTAAGAATAAAGGCATTTGTTTCTGTATAATTGTTGTACGTACACTGTTAACAAATTATCAATACACCAAATTTTGATTCTGTTTTTATTCTTAATGACCTACAATTGTTATTTGCTGCAAGATTGAAGTGTTTCAAAGAATATAAAATCAGCAATAGAATTTCTTAGATTAAATTTAACAACTCTATTTTTGAATTAAGATTAAAAGTAAGCTAATTAGACCTAACCTCTTTAATGGAAATTAAGTGAGCTATAATTAAAGTCTATTTAGATATCAATTACAAATGTTTAATGCAATTAATGTTACCTTTTCGAGGGGTAAATTGCATCAAAGCTTTAAGTACGTATTTCAAAAGATTTTTTTATTTATCCTTGTGTTGCTATTTTAGACAAAAATTAATAATTCAGTTTTTGTCAATTTCGCATTAAATCTAATGCAGTTAATTACTTTCATTTAAGTCTTAAGCACATTTTTCAAGCACATTTTGAGCCATCAATATAGAATGTAATAAATAAAATTTAAATTATATTAATACAGTTGTACTGGTCGTTGTTTTGGTGTTTTACATAACAACTCAATTTTTGAATTTTTTTTTATTTATTGCCTTATACAATCTATTCAAACTACATAAGAGTGTAATTAGTTAAAGGTATAAAAGGAACTGTCGTGAATCAGATACCATCCATTGCGGTTTCTCTGGAGTTACCTGATTAGGTCTCCAGGCCATGCACTTTGGAGCCTTCTTTCAGCATTTGATGGGGCAAAGGGTCTCTTGTCAATTGGTTGACATGGTCAGCACTACGGTTTCTGTACTTGTTAGCATTGTCTTTAATTACATCTTGTACGTATGGAAGGTTTAGGTCGTTATGTAATGTTCGATTTGACACGTACCAGGGAGCTCTGGTTATCATTCGGAGCGTCTTGGATTGGAAATTTTGAAGAATTCTTGTGTTTGATAGTTTGCTGCATCCCCACAGCTCTACACCATACGTCCTGATTAGTTTGAGGATTACTTTATAGACGATCACTTTGTTTTCAAGTGAGAGTTTCCATTTATTGTTCAGCAGCCAATACATGTTTCTTAGTTTGAGCTCTGACTGTCACCTTTTGGTTTTTAAGCGGTTTTTCCACGGTAATTCCTGGTCCATGTGTGAACCAAGGTATTTTACTTCCGTCTGCATAGTTATGGAGGTATTGTTGATATTGACTTGTGTACAGAACCCTCCTCTTCCTGTGAATGTAACTTGCGTTGATTTAATGGGATTCACTTTAACTTTCCATGTTTCTAACCAATTTTGGGCTAGGTTGAGATGTCTTTGAGGTTTATCTGATGCTCTTGCAGGATCTAGATCTGAAGACCGGATGGCGGAGTCATCAGCAAGTGTAGCTATTAGCGTATCGTTTGTTTGTGGCATTTCGGCAGTATATGCTAGGTGTAAAATGCGTCCGAGGACAGAATGTCTTGGACTACACCAGCCTTAGTAGGTAGTATTCAGTTAAAGCGTCATCGATTTTAACCTGGAAGTAATTAATGTTCCTCAACATGTGATTTTAAGATAGGGTACAGTTGATCAGGTAGCTGCAGTTTTAGTTTGTATAATAAACCTTTATGCCAGACCTTATATGCTCGGTTATGTTTCATTTGATACGTGTGATGAACTATTTGTTCTTCTTTGACATGGTGTATGAGTTTTCTGTAAGTATCTGTTGTTTGGAGATTACTTTTTACTGTGTTATTGGATAATGCTTTGGTGAAGTATGTTTCAGTGTCAACAACTTGGGTTTTATCTACTATAGCTCTGTAATTAGTAACTCCATATGGATGTAGATTGGGGTGGTTTGAGTTCTGTATTTCTATTATCGGTGGTTCTTGAATTGGGTAGTTCATATGTTTGTTTACCATAGGTTTGTATTTGATAAATTAATTAAAATCTTTGTTAGTTTTGATTTGTTCAGATGCTTCAGCTGATTGTTTTATAGCTATTCTTTTACGTTTGTGACTTACAGTTTGCCAATTGTGTTTTCTTTTGGGGATTATCTGTGTTGTCTATGTCGGCATCTTCTTCACTGTACCACTCAGGATTTTCGTCAATGGTTTTGTTTTCTTGATTATTTTGGTATGATTCGCTGTACCGATCAGAAGTATTTGTTGAGGTCATAGGTTGTATTTGTTGGGAATATTGCTGATTCATTGGAATGAGTGGTGTTTGGTTTGTAATTGTTTGATTTTGATATAACCGTAGATATTGCCTATTCTGCGATGACTGAATTAGTGGGTAGTAATAAGCTGGCGGTAGTATTTGTGTTTGAAATTGGTTCGGCACTGTATTTGGTAGCTGCGGTGTTGTTTGATTGAACACATTGTAGGCTGTCCCTGGTACGATCCCGTGTGGGCACATAGCTTTGTTTGCAGTTAATAATTTTTATTAATACAAAACCAGGGTTAATTTATATTTGGTATCACTTGTGATACTTTAATAACATACACATTTGCAAATAAAGGGGGGTTACGTTGCGGGTTAGGTGGGATAAGATATCGCAGCGATACGAGCATATTTTAAATAAATAAAATGAAATCGCACACTTGCACTCCACTGACTGCTTGTTCACACAAACTTTGAGTTAACATAGATTTTGTAGCGCCCCCCAGATACCTTATCTTAAAAAGTGTAATTTGAACCGATTCGAAATAATACAAATCTTAGAACAAAACAATTGCTAAGTTATTTATCTTGGCTTAACTGACAATAATGTTACTATTACTCAAATTAATTGCTTGTCTTACATTGACTTTCCTGGCAATAATTAAAACAGAATTTATTTACAAGAATGATATTTAATTACTCACAAACCTCAAATCTGATCAAGATAATTGGCCGTCTAGTGGTAGGTACGTTGTGCTATTTGAATTAGATAGGCTGGATGAGGTTAAGTATTGCATCATGTGGGGCAGGTAAACAATGAAACTACTCAAATTAACATTAACGAGCTATGCGCAAGGATGGTTCAACCCGTTAATGTACTATTCCGGGAAAGAACCACTAAGAAAACCAACCATTAAGAAATTGCACACGTACATTACTAAATCAAATAAGACATAAAAATAATGAAAGGGCTAAATATATAATAAAACACCATTAAATCAGGTTAAAGTGCGTACGAAATTATAACATTATGAGAAAAAATAAATAAACATAAGGACAATTACAATAAATTACATATAAAGAGAAATGAGTTCGCAGGCAAACAATTCTACTTAAACAAACTGACACAAACAAAAGCTAATTAAAACAAAGCCTTACAAAGGTAAGTTATAAATAAATCATAACATCATGAGCCATATACAAGTTTAAGTGCGTTAGAAAAATACAGCGTCCTTTTCTCAGGTTACAAATTCATCAAATTCACACAAATATAAGTATAAACAACAACTTATTATAAGTTTTGTTATGAACGAATAAGTTCAAAGGTAAATACAGGTCGTAGGTTTAAATCCTACTCGAGGTAAACTTTTTATTTATGTATTTAATAAAATTAATAATAATTTTTAATTACATATTTACCTTTGAACTTATTCGTTCATAACAAAAACTTATAATAATTTAATAGTAGTCAAGTTGCTTTGGTATGTGTGAATTCTTGCGATATTGCAGGCTCACATTTCATTAATATAAGTTATTTGATTGTTATCACGTTAGATTTAGAATTTACATCAGTTCTACATACATAAAGACAAAATTTACATCGATTGCGGCTTGTATTTCGATAACGCAGTTGGTTAGCGCGGTACTCTAGCAAAGTACAGGTCGTAGATTCAAATCCTACTCGAGATAAACTTTTTATTTATGTATTTAATAAAATTAATAATAATTTTTAACAAACAACAATACTAATTCACCCAAATAAATGAGTGAGGGAGCCCTGCACTGTCTTTTATTTTAGCAGATTTCCGCTTATTTATTTATTTCCGCATGTGAATGGGATACCTTCGCAAAGCAATGTTTGTTTTTAAAACTCGGCTCCGCGGCGATTAAGTAAAGATAAGTTTTTGGAAAAATTTACATTAAAAAATACACTAAAAGAAAAGAACGAATTAGCATTTCTAGTTTTCTCAAATGTGCACGACAAACAATATCTATAGACGGAACGGTTTACAATAGGGGTTTCTAATTAAAACAAATCAAAGTGATCCGGCTCAATCAAATCTTCAAAACTACCTTCCCTGCCGATTTTAAACTAGCTAGCCCGAAAACCCACCCCCGTTTTTCAAAAGTAATATAAAAAAACAAGAAAGATTACGTGGGAACAGTTTCATATTAATTATTGACCGAACTCTTAATTTTAAAAGTATGCATTCGTCCGTAACAATCCCTATATGTAGGTATCGATTTTCAACCTACCAAACAAAGATCCCTTTGGATTTGCGCTATGTTCCGCCGTAATTAATTATAAAATCAGTGAGATTTTTACATCAAGAGCGCGCGTATAGAAATTTTCAATAATCCTTCACGCCAGTTTCGGCACAACACCTGTTTCCTTTTTATGTTTAACCTTTACTTAAATATCAATTACATACATTCCTACATTTCTTACATAAAACATAAAATAAAGTATTCCGAAAACATTAGCAAATTACGATGTATTATCAAGTTAAAAATCCACTAATTATCTTTTCTATCGCGGTAACAGTGGCGATTTGACAAACGTTTATTACCTACAATTTCGGTATTAGATCTAATTTTGAAAATTATGCTTATATTTAATTTTAATTTCTTAAATGCAAATTGAGAGTAACTAATATAAGAAATTATTTTACAAATTCTCAAAAACACCATACCTTAATTAGGTTTTTTCAATAAGCCGCAACTATAACTTGTTTTTTCAATGGGTAAGCTTTAAGTGCAAATCTCAAAAAATTTAAAACTAGAAAAGTGGTGTAATTACTGAAACCTAATTGCATAAAATTCAGATTTAAGCTTTTAATTATCATCACTTAGATCCAGCTTTGTTGACTTCTTTAATATTTTTTTTATGCAAATTAAGCGATTTATAGCTAAGGTGTAATTAAGTATAATTAGAAATTCACGATACACCAACTTTGATTAGGGTTTAGTTTTGAACGAGCTCCAATTATAACATTCATTTTCAAGAGCTAAACTCATCTATGTTTTAAACATATTTTTCAAAAAAACTAAAACTCCGAGGTGTGGGGTGATGAATAAGATGTAATTTTGTTCTATTTTAGGGTTTTAAATAAAATCCAACAAGTCAGTTCTTGAATTAAAGTAAGTGTTTTAAACATAATTTTGTTAATTTTCTTAAATCTTTGATCCTAATTGTTTGAAATACCAATTGGGTGAGATATAATTAAAGATTTATTAATTGAAATAAAAAATTTTCAATGTATCAAATCTTAATTAGCTTTTAATTTAACTACAATTAGTCTTTTTAAGGGATAAATTACACGCATGCCTCAAGTTCATGTCTTAAGTAATTGAAAACCTGCAATGTGGGGTGTAATGTATAAAATCTAATTACATAAAATTTGAATTTGTTTTTTTTTTGTTCGGTTGTTTTAGATAAAATTTAACAATTCAGTTTTTTAATTAACATAGATTTTGTATTAGATCTAATTTTGTTAATTACACAATTTAAATGCAGATTAAGTGGGTAAAGAATAAGGAGCAATCATAATTTGCTTATTGGAAGGGTAAATTGCACACAAACTTTTGATACAAATCTCAAAAATTGAAAACCAACAATGTGGGGGTCTAATGAGAAAAACCTAATTGTATAAAATTTGAATTTAATGCTTTTTTAATTATCCTCGCAAAGCGTGTTTTCTTCATTTTGTGAGGAGATTTCGTGCTAGATACAATTTTCTTTAATTCCTTTAACATTTGATTTTTATTTTTTTTAATGCAAATTAAGTGATATAATGAAGTGAAATTAGGAGTCTCCTACCAAATTTCTAATCCACCAAATTTGATTAAAATTAAAATTAAAAATCAGTAGTACAAAGTTATTTTATTAATTACCTTTATATTTCATTTTAATTTTTTGAAATGCACATTAAGTGAGATATTCGAGGGCCATTAAGTGACTTGCGAAATTATTTCATAAGTTTTTTGTATTCCAAATCTTAATTATCTTGGAATTTTAATGAGGTGCAATTATAATTTGCTATTTTAAGGCATAAGTTAAAAGATTTTAATACACGGCTTAAATAATTGAAAACCTGCAATGTGGAGTTGAATAAGTTAAACCTAATTACATACAATTTGGATGTGTTCTTACTTATCCTTGTTTGGGTGTTTTAAATAATAACTCAGTTTTTAAATTAACATAGATCTCGTATTAGATCTAATTTTGTTAACTACTCACATACTTTATTTTAATTTTTCAACGCAAATTAAGGCCTAATTAAATGAAATTCAAAATCATTAATACACCAAATCTTAATTAGGTTTAAATGTCCAATAAGTTACAACTATAAACTACCTTTTTAAGGGGGAAATTACACTCAAACAGTGAAAACCACTAATGTGGGATGTGTTGAATAAAAAAAGAATGAAATTTTTATCTATTTTTTACTTATCTTTAATTTTGGTGTTTTAGACTAAATTTCACATCCTTGTCTGTGGATTGAAGTAGATTTCTTAAGAGATATAGTTTAATTAATTATTGTAATTATTTAATTTTAATTATTGTAAAAGCAAATTACATGACTTACAATTATGGACTAAGATTATAATTTTTAATAAGTTGCAAATATAATTTCCTTTTCCAAGGAGTAAAAGGTAAAATATACTTAATGGGTTTTTAAGTTAAGGTACTCTTAGATTTATTTTTGTTAATTACGCTATAGGATTTTAATTTTTTCAATCCAAATCTGTTGAGCCATAATTAAGAACGAATTAAGTGAAATTTAGTAATCTTTTACAAATTATCATTACCTTAAATATGAAGTGGATACCAAACACTATTATATTATGAAACTGGTGCTATGACAAGCGTTTGTTACCTACGTGTTTGTATTATCGAATCTTAGTTCAGTCGACAATTCTCACCATGGCGTGATAGATGAAATTAATTCATAACCGAACATGTAAAGATACGCCCAAGAATAGCCGAAAATGAAGACTAGATTAAAGAAAAACTGATAGGAACCAAACGGGCATAATGCTGATAACCTTACTCCCAAGCATCTATTGGCAATTCATTATCCCTCTATCCATCCTCCTAAGCGTTCCTGAGTGCTTTAGCACGATAGGCCTTATATAGCCTGTTCAGGTCCACAATCATAAAAAAAAAGCGAAAGGATTACGTAAGGTTACTTGCTGTACTATCAAAAGTGACTCGGTTAGACCCAGCTGTACAAAAGCATGTGAAAGCACTAAAACAATTACAAAGAAAATGCCACTCAATGCATGTAGTACGGCCCAAAAATACACAGCTGCAGCACCTCACGCAGCTGGGCCAATTAAAAACTGGTCGTTTCTAACAGGAGTACTGGACAGCAAAGCTAGAAAATAGGGCTGGATCGCAAGAACATTATTACTAACCTTCAGTGATTTAAACCTTTAGAGATAGGCGTTCATAGTTTATGTATAAATCGTTACATAATAGGGGTTATAAACGCTTTTTGTAGTATCTTTCCAATCAGTATTGCATAAAAAATATGTTCTTATGATTGTGGTGGGTAGCTTTAATTTTTTTTCATTTTGTGCAGACACTATGTCACTAACACTTTCCCTATGTAAAATACTAACATATGAGGCTGCGCTAACCTAATACTGTACTGAAACTAATATTAAAAAAAATATGTCAACGTCAAACTAAGTATAACTTGAAGTACAAACAATAAGATTTAAATAAAAACCTAGTAAAATAAACTTTTTACTCTGTTTAATAAAATTTTTGAGAATGATTCTAACTAAATTTATGCTGGTTAATATCTTATTTAATGATTTTAATTTAATACAAGTTAATGATGCAAGATCAACTATTTTTATTACTTTATTCTAAGGCTAAGCCAATCATACATTTATAATGTAAATACATTATAAGCACAATCGTGCAAACGCAAGTGAAATACCTAGTTAACAAAATTAAATCATATGCAAATCCAAACTGTTAAACTTTTAAACCAGCGACGTGGTAAGAATAGAAATGAAGCATTTTAAAAATCTCAAGAGTGAGGTGAATTCAAATTTCGAGCGACAACATATATATATATATATATATATATATATATATATATATATATTATAAATAATTAGAACTTAGTATTATCAGGGCCTGCGGCTAACTAGGGTGTTAATAAGTTTACAACTCTTTGATATCTGCCAATATTTCGGAGAGTTTATTTTGTTCCTTTATCAAGGTTTTATTGTTGTAGAAGCCTTGATAAAGGAACAAAATAAACGCTAAGAAATATTGTTAGGTTTCAAATAGATGTGAACTTATTAAGACCCTAGTTAGCCGTAGGCCCTGATAATACTAAGCAATTAGTTAACAATTTTTTTTCTTATATATATATATATATATATATATATATATATATATATATATATATCGCAGTGAAATTAAAGGTTAATATGCTGGACGTGACAGGCGCAGAGAGGCAGTTTTCGGATTTCAAATCTGTTGACAAATTGTTTGTATTTTCGCGCGTGAATTCCTCTAGGAAAATTAATTAGACTTTGGAAGGAACGTTGGGTCTCTTCCTTGTGGTTGGCGAACCGATCGTGTATGTAAAGTGTAATAGTACACTTGTATTTAGGAGAAAAAACACTTGTTGCTGAATAATTTATTCAAATTTTATGTTTAAAATTGTTTAATCCATTATAAAGCCTATGGTTGGTGGGTCTAACTAATGGATAAAATTATTTAAAATTTTATTTGTAGGATAGCTTGTTCTGAATACGATCATATTCTTTAATTTCTTTAATAAATTGTGACCTTAGTAAACTAGGCCGCTGTTGTATAACCTTGGGCGTGTAGGGCTTTGTGAAAGTAGGTCAGGAACTGCAATTGTGAAATCTTGGTCAGGTGGTAACCTTAATAAAGTGGTAACCTTGGAAATGTGGAACCTTGGAATTGTGGTGTGCTTTAAAAATCTCCAAACTTACCTACTTTTATCATCACGAAGCTCATTAAATTCTCTTTATTTTCATATAAATCTTAAATTGTTAATTTATTATCTATGACATTGTGGTTTACTTACAACCCATAATTAACTAAACTAACTTACATGCTACATTATTTACAACTAACACTTACTTGATTATTTATCATTCTTGCTGTTTAAATGTATGTATTTCTACATTTAAATGAATTTATTGTATATAACAAGTAGTTATAATAATCATTAGTAGTTGATGCTTGACATTTTGTTTGGCGTTTAAATCTCAGCCCACAAATACAAAGAAAAAAATCATTTTCTCGCATCTTCGGTTCGTGCATACTTTCATACACTTTACACACTACATTTGTATTCTCTTTCTATTATTACAGAACTGTTACCTATTCTTACATACCTTTTTCTTTTGGTTTTGGGTGTTATTTGTTTCTATGTGATAATATTGCTCGAAAATGATTATCACCGTATCTCAATCTGTTAATATCTAAATTGATTTGTAAAAGTATACTTTTAGACGGCGTATATTTGCAAACGAGTAAATGTACATAACCCGTATATTATATACTTAAATTGTCTTTCATCCTGACTTCTAAGACATTATTCGATTTCGTGGTACTCCTCCACGTTAATTCTAAATATTCATCCCTTCGTAAACAATAGCAATACGGGGATTGGACGCATGCTCCACTGCCGTAATTGCAGGTTTACATTCACACCAAAATTTCGAAATAATAATTCTGTAACCAATCTAATGTCTGTCCTAAATCCACACAGTTTTAGTTTCTAACATTAAACAATATCTTAACACATTCCAGATCATGATTGGTTGTGGTTGATAAAATTGAAGATAGTGAGAAATGAAGGTATGATTGATCAGTTTTGGCTAAGATGTAGCGGAAGGTAGAGAGTGAAGGTTGGAACGCGAGGTGCGTGTTGTGAGAAGCGTTGGTGGCACAAACTTGCCTACGGGGTGCCCGGGCTTTCCGAACGTTTCGCTGGACAGCTTCCCCTTCGACTTATGCGGTTTTATAGGATTGTTCACCAGGTCGGGGAAACTTAGTGTTAGTGTTATCGTGGTCTACAGGACCTTTATAATATCCGAAATTGGGATATTATTTTAGTAGTGCTTCCTTATTTTCGGATTTTCGAAGATTTGCTCGCTTTTTGCGGATTTTTGTTAGTTTGAGTGGTATGGTAATGTGTGCCCCAATCCCTACTTCCGTGTTTCTGCCTACACTCGTGTAAATACGGTCTCACTATATACAGTAACTTTTGTAAATATTTATAATAAGATTATGCGTATATATAGATTTTGTAAATCCATTTACCAGCTAATTAAGAGCTTAAAGACAGTGAACTTGCTATTTGGGGATTGCTGCAATTGATGCCGAGTATGAGGTACCATGGGAGATTATTCACCGGGGAACCGCTAACTTGGAAGCTGATGAAGGCGTAGAGAAATACCCAAACGGTAATCTATTGTCTATTTATTGTTTGCGGTGTTTTTTGTAATTGACATTTATTCGCTAAATTATACGGTTACAAGCGGATGAACGTATTTGATTTTCTTTTGAATGTGTCAGTCCATTAACGCTTTAACAAACTGCTTTCGTCCGTGCATTGACGACTTATTATTATGTATTAGTGTTTATTTGTATGTAAAATGTACATCTAAATTTCAAGCTATAAAGTTGTTAACTTTTAAATGAGCATAATTTGATCTTCTATTTGTTTGGAAGTTTAATAAGCAACTTTATACTGAAAATTTAAGATTACGTTAAGAGTGGAAGAAGCGATCTTGCAAGGTTCTTTCCGATTAAGCGATTAAAATTTAATTTTTTAATTATAATTTCATGACAGTAGGCATATGAACTGATGCGGTGTAAATTGTATATTATTATTTATTTTGGTTGACTTAATATATTGATAGTAGAATTAATTTATGAAAATTATTTGTGATCTAAGTATAATAAGTTTTATTTTGCTTATCAAATGTTTGTTTTGAAAGTGATCCAATGGCAAATTCATAGCCGGAAGTGATAAATTTATTTATTTATATTTTTTATTGAGCATTTATTTAACGCGCTTGTTTTAGCGATTGCTGAGGCTTGTGTATGTTTTCCATTTAAGATAGTTTATGATAAAGTTCTGCTAGACAACTAGTTTACTCTCGTCTATTTAACTTTGCAATTGGCAAAATATTTAGTGTTCGTTTATACGTATTAATTTTGTTTACATGCGTTGTGTTTACCGTATCGTAAAATAAGTCAAAAGAAGCCGTTGACCCAACAGCTGATTTGATCACACGCTTCAATATTGCTTTGAATGTGTGCAGCAATTTTGTAGATATTTACAAGTAGAGATCCCATACTTCACTAACGTGCACATAGAGATAAGCTCGCGCCAGGTAAGTGAGAATTTGCCTGTTTAGCTGACTGTAACTTTTCATGTGCCCAGGTGTGCTCTTCACTATTTTGTTTTAATAACACTGGAGCCCATTATTAAGACTGTGATTCAACCCAGATTTATGACTTCGACAATACGGCAAGCCACCCTAAATTATCAAAATCTGAAACACACCCACGATTCCTTATATCTCACGGAGCTAGTCGGCAAACTTTAATTATCAGCTATGCCCGGTGTTAATTCCGTTTTCATCTGTAAGAGTACTTACCTTTTACTGTGCACTATTAAACCTTCAGCACCTAAATTTAATCAAAATTAGATTACTAGACATTTTTAAAACACTTCTTTCACAAATGAATAAAACGTTAACTAAATAAATAAAAATTGTTATTCTATATAATCTGTGCAACAATGTGCATTAATGTACTTTGAGTACATCAACCTATAACTAAAACCGTAAAAATTATTAATTTTACCCATTAATCCCTGTAATTCGATAATATTGTCTGTTAAACGCTCTTTTTGTGATTCTAAAGCATTGATTAAACAAAACGCAGACATATTCTGCTCCTCGAAATCAACATACATCTGTACGAGCTTCGGTTGTTCTGACATAGGATCAACCCTTGTATAATTCTAAAACAAAGTGTATTAACTAAAAACACAACTTTTCTGTCTTACCTTAATATCATCCAGAAGTGCTCTGTTATGTAACAAAGTTTCTCGCATTTTATCATTTCGTGCTTCTCTGTGCTTTAAGGTTCTTTGTATTAACATTTGCATATTGCGAAATTGTCCTTTTTTACCCATAAAGTGTTCAAGGTCTTGATCTAATTCTAGTTGTTCTTGTAAATATGTCATTTCCTATGTACACATAAACAAAACTATTTAATGATGAATAAACTTTATACAATTGCATAATATGGATAAAAAGACGAGAAAAGATCAGTAATAGACGCAACGGTTCAAAAATGTGGCGAAATGTTCTAATAATTTAGTATTGCCTTAAGGTAAAGCCGCAATATCGGTTTGTAAGGATATTTCGACGCATCGTGTATATGCAGTATTTTGGAACGTATTTTGAATGCAAATGAAATGAGTTTGCACGAAAAAAATTTTTTTTTGTATATGCAGAATGTAAATTGGTGTAAATGATACGCCACTGGAATTTAATGAAGCATTAGATATCATATGAAAGAATATTTGAATGTTGCAGAAAGATCTTTCATGTTGAATTAAATTTGGTTAAAAAATAATGTTTTGGGGAATTTTTACTAGGACGATACTGGCAAAAGACTACCAGTTTGCCATTGGTCTTTTGCTGCCGTGTATTAAAGAATTCGGATTAAAGAAATGGTTGTAGACGTATGAGTGAGTGAGAGTATGATATAATAACATTGTATTAATGTGCAGTAAATATGTACATATTTTTGTTTGTAGAAATTTTGTAACGTTGCACAATAACGAAAAGTTGAATGCGTGTTCGAGAATAAAGTTGTTATAATGTGATGGGGTTGGCTAAATTGTACGGAAATAGGCATCCCCCACATGCGAAATTTTCATAGAAAGTTGAGTTATGGTCTGGATAATGTACAGAGTGAATATAAATGCAATTATTGGTTTTTCGGAGAGTTGTGAGTGAATTTACAAAGTAATTCAGGTTGGCTATGTTTTTCATACTTTGCATAGGGGTAGTTCCGTTTCGGGTTTCGACGCAGCAAAGCAACGCACGAAACACACGATCGTGATAGGCAATTTCTGATATTAATGGGAAGATGTTGGTAATATGGAGGCCGAAGGTATAAAAGGGAGAGTTTAATAAGGGTGTAGGAGATAATCGCTTTGTTTATGAAAATTTAATTCAGCAGTTGCCACGTGTCTAACCATCATATGGCATAAAAAAAGAATAAGTTGGCTCGACTAAACTGAAGCGTGCGGTCGCAAGACCGCAGAACACTCGGATGCGTAGTTAGTAGATAGTAATCTGGTTAGATAGGAACCGGATATGAGTAGGCGCCACAGGCTTAAATAAGGAAATACTCAACAAGTGTTGAAAGGAGAGTAAACGCAGCAAAGCCTGAAACAGGATTTACCAAAAAAGAAAGAAATAGGAATGAAAAGAGGAAGTAGAAATGAGTTGACAATTCCCCCGATAAAGTAATTTTTATTGTCGATATCCTGACAAAAGAATAAAATAGAAAAATAAATTAACATTCCACCAAAGCCCACGATGGCAAGCAGTGAGCCTCGGCTTGAGCCCACGGCAATTATAATTTAAATTTCACTAAAAAAAAAAAGTAAAATTATTATATGCCCCCCTCCAGCCGGTTTAAGATCTTACTGTTCATATTCGGAATTGGCTAATTTAACACATAATCCCATTGGGATGTTTAGTAAGATAAAAAAATAATAAAAAAAAAAGAATTTAATTAATGAACTTGCTTGCCTTGCGCTTCACGCAGTATACAGATTGGAAAGCTTTTTCGGTCCACAGCAAATAACTACCGTAACAAACAAAGTAATCAAGAAATTTATAGGAAATAACTGGCCCGAACAACCTTGTCCACAAGAAAAGTAATGTACATAACACATAAAGATTACGAGACGAAATTACAAATTCATATGAAATTAAATGTTTAACATTTGCAGTAGTTCACGTAATACAGATAATCGTTACACCCGGTATATTGCAATCAAAATACGAGTTAAGTCGTTGGGTGAATGTAGCCACAGAAGCTAGAATTAAATAAGTCAAAATGGAAGCTGACCCTGATTATGTGCGGTCTATCAAGTCACTTTTAATGATTCAATTGAGGTATTTCTTGTGATTGAGTGCAAAATATTCAAAACTGAATTAGTGAATATATATATATATATATATATATATATATATATATATATATGTATATATAATATATAAGAATTTTGTAAAGAAAGTGGAAGTACCTTAAATATGTAAATTTAATTAAGAGAACAATTGTCGATTCTTTGTTTACAAAATTAATAATATTAGTCCATTTATTTTCGTTGTAGAAATTCACTAAGAACTTCCCAGATGTAACGTAACAGTAAAATGTGAGCAGAAAATTTAAGAAGGAATGACGTTAGAAGTGTAGGTAGTACAGAGACGCCCTTACGTAGGTAGTACAGAGATGCTCTTACATAGGTAGTACAAAGATGCTGTTACATAGATAGTACAGAGATGCTCTTATAGGTGACAAACGAGCCGATAGTGAACATTCAACGTAATTTCGATTGAAGTGTCTTTATATATGAAGAATTAGTATTGAATGCTTTTATATTCGAAAACCGAAGATGTGGACGAATGAATAATTTCAATTATATCCGCCTTTTAAAAACGTTAGTAATACTTTTACTTAACATTACTTTAAGTGAGAATTTTCCAAAAACATGATGCTTCAGCATCCAGAACCAGAAACAAAAAATTCTCTAGAAACCCAACATCCACCATCAAAGGCGTTCTTAAAAGGAAGAAAGAAAAATTGGCCAACACCTTAAAAATCAATTTTACAAACTTGAGAAAATTTTTATTTAATCATTGTTGCCAAAAGTTAAAAATGTGTAGAAAATATATATTTATTATATGCATATGTATTATTTAACCCTAAAAGATCCCAGGTTTTTTTCTAACTGCTTTATATTAAATGTTCGCCCTTCAAAGTAAACGATTGTTACAACAAAGAATGTTTACTTCCACTTGTATAATAGATTCTTATTTGCGTTGTACGATCGATTTAATATTATTATCGATTGTACATATACGGCAATCAATGTCACTAATGACCACTAATCTCTTAACCGAATAAACAAACTTCTATTTCGGTTACTTAAAGGGTTACTTCTGGCTTTCTTTTTATTATTATCGCACGATCCATTACTGAACACTGTCAACAAGATATTTACTGTGTTATTTTTAAATCTGCTTTTGCACTTTTTAAATTTCTTGAAAGGAAAACACTATTATCTCCTTTCAATTCACACTTAAACTATTTATTTATGAATCTCTATATATAAATTATCCCCTTATGGGTTATTGCAGTTGCTTATATGCGTACTGTGGTACGTGTTTAATTGGAAAACGTTTTTTTTTGATAACGTGCGTCATTTTGTCAAATTTACTTGCTAAAAATAACAATTTATTCTTAGGTTGAATGCTTCCAATTCACTATTTCGTAAATTTTTACGCATCTCTAATTGCATTTAAATTAACGTATGTAACTTTCGTACACATCTCTTATTTAGTTATAATAAGTCAAAGTTAACACCTTCAGTGACATCTCTGAGATTTCATATCACTTAATATAAAGCAGTTAGAAAGAAACTTGGGATCTTTTAGGGTCAAATAATACATATACATATAACAAATATATATTTTCTACACATTTTTAACTTTTGCAAACAATGATTAAATAAAAATTTTCTCAAGTTTGTAAAATTGATTTTTAAGGTGTTGGCCAACTTTTCTTTCTTCCTTTTAAGAACGCCTTTGATGGTGGATGTTGAGTTCCTAGAGAATTTTTTGTTTCTGGTTCTGGATGCTGAAGCATCATTTTTTTGGAAAATTCTCACTTAAAGTAATACTTTGTTAAGTAAAAGTATTACTAACGCTTTTAAAAGGCGGATATAATTGAAATTATTCATTCGTCCACATCTTCGGTTTTCGAATACATGTAACAGGTAACATTTATACTTTTCAAAATATCAACCATATTTTAAATTATTAGACAAAGTCAAATGCATTCTGTCAATTTAAGTTGCCTATCCTAAAGGCGATATTTTATTTTTACATATTGAATAAATCCAAAAATAATCAAAATAATGGTTATCTCGCAGGTCAAGCTTAAAAGAGCCAGTTTTCAGTTTTGGGATGATTTTTGGTGGTTAGACAACGACAGAGAAGGTTGCTAAAACTTCAGAGTGGTGAAATTTAATTTAAGTGAAGCTGTTATAAATGGGATTTACACTCTCTAGTTATTTGAAGTGCTAATGAATTGGATAGTAATTGTTTAATTAGCATTCTTGCTTTTTTTGGATTGATAAGCACCTCTCTCTTCTCAATACCATAACATCTGGCTTCAGCACCTTACCGTTTCTGAGAACTGCTTGAAATTATACCGAGCTTTTCATACTGCTTGCATACATCGTGTAGTCTCCCTATTCCTAAGATCTCGGCCAACGAGTGCATTGATCAAAGGTCTGGCAAGTAAATTATCTTTTTGTGATCCGGCTCGCTCTTCAAGCACTCTTATCCAGCGAGGACGTTGAATTCTCTTGTAGATAGTATAATTAGTGTGTGTGTATATATATATATATATATATATATATATATATATATATATATATAGATAAGAATAAGTGGGTTATCATAAGATAACTATAGAATAATAAGGTTACCTTTTCACTTTCAACCTCATTTTCTTCTTTTACATTACTGTGAAGGAAAATTGAACATTGTATTTCTTTAAATAATATAATTGGTAGTATATATATATATATATATATATATATATTTATTAAGATTGTAATTACATACTCACCCTAACCGTACTTTATCGCGTCATGTAATTTTTGGTTGCGGAAAATTAATTATAGTTACATAAGGCCTACGGTACAGTATAACTAACAGTATTATCTTGGCAGAATACCGGATGCTTCGCAAGCTCTTGCCCTGTAATCGGTACGCGTTATTCACTTTTGTTCTTAAGACCTCGGCCACCGGTTAGGTTGCGTAAACGTAAAGTAGTAAATTCTGATGAGTTAATTGCGTAATAGGGACCGCGGATACCCCTAACTTTGGTTATGTTATATTGATTTATTTACCTTAAACGTTAAGTATATTTTGAGTTGGATTTAATTCTTTGTACAATTATGTAGGAAGGACATTTGTTTATTATGTGATTAAGTTCATAGGGTATTCGCTTTTTATTTTGTTGTCGCTATGGGTACTCGGATTCCTGGCTTGGCCCTTTCCAGGAAAGTAAACCTATGGCTCCGAAGGGCCTGGCGCCTAATAAATAGATAATTTGAGCTTAATGTTGCCCACGCCTATACTGAGCTAGCTGGACGATTTGTGCTACCGAACCACGGCGGAGCAGGGTAGTCCCTACTATTTGGCTTGGCGAATGGTTTCTTTCTATATATATATATATATATATATATATATATATAATTTGCTTTAGGTAATAGTGCTTGGTAGCATATAAAAGCATTCAATACTAATTCTTCATATATAGACACTTCAATCGAAATTACGTTAAATGCTCAGTATCGACTCGTTTGTCACCTGTAAGAGCATCTCTGTACTACCTATGTAAGAGCATCTCTGTACTACCTACATTTCTAACGTCAGTCCTTCTTAAATTTTCTGCTCAAATTTTACTGTTACGTTACATCCAAAGTATATTATCGCTGGAAGGCATAAGAGCCTTGCTGACATCCATTCCCATATACGTGAAGGCTGATATATCATTGGAATAGTACCCGAAATTTGCAAGATCAAATAAGTAGTAGTTTCAACAATAAAGGTCAGATTTTTTTTTCTTCCTTTATCACAATTTTGTAAACAAAGAATCGACAATTGTTACCTCTTAATTAAATTCATATATTTAAGGTACTTCCAACAGTTCACTTACACAAAATTATTTTATCTAAAACAGCATATATATATATATATATATATATATATATATATATATATATATATATATATATAGGTTCGGCCAAATGTTATTCTTCATAAAAGGTTTTGCTTGGCCTGAAACTTAATTTTAGCCTAACTTAGATTTTTTAAAATCAAGTAGGCTTTTACAGTTGAGCAAAAACTGTTTTCATTTTAGGTAAAGTACCTTTTCTGTTCATAGTATACCAAAATCTTATTAAGAAAAGTTGTTTGGTATGAGAAGTTATGGCCATATGCAAATTTCAGGACGATAGTCCTACATTGATAAAATTCTTCATTTTTCAATTTCGTTTCAGGTGAAGTACTTTTTCTGTTGATAATACGCCATTATTTTACGAAAATTTATGCTTATTTTAAATTTGAGGATAATAGCATATCAAATATTTTTTATCACAATGAGACTACTCCAAATTCAAGAGCTTTGCCTGATAATGCAAGTCGAAAATCTAGTTGCATTTCGATAGCAACTGTCAAACAAAATCCCTTTCTGCGACAGTAAAGTTACATATCTTATGTACCACCACACACGTCAAAAATGTTAACGTTAGATCAGCGTATCTACTTAGTAAAGTGTTATGGCATTGGAAATGTCAGCTACAAATATGCAATACAACTATTTCACCAAAAATATTCAGACGTGCATATAACCAGGCAAGCAGCAACAAAACTTATTAAAAAATTTGATAGAACTGGCGATGTGAAGGACACCAAGAGACTACCACGACAATATGACGAAGAGGACGCTGCCACACTAGTAATTCTTAATTCAGTTCAAGAAGCACCAAAATTATCACTACGAAAAAGGTCAAAGAATTTGAGAATAGGTAAGTCACACATTCAGAGAATTTTAGTTAAAAATAATTTTCATCCGTTCAAACCCAAGTTTGTCCATAAGCTAGAAGACGCAGATGATGACCATCGATTAGAATTCTGTCTACTCATGGGAGAAAGAATAATGGACCATAGATTATTCTATCGAAATATTCTGTTCAGTGACGAATCAACCTTTTCGACCAATGGCCTTGTGTCAACGCAAAATTGTAGATTTTGGGCTCAGAACAATCCAAATTTTCGTATCAGAACCCGGAGTCAGCGTTTCAAAAAAGTAAACGTTTGGTGCGGAATGCTCCACAATAGAACCATTGGTCCCTATTTTTTGAATATTTTAAACCAAAATACATACAGCTTTTGAACAACTTTGTTATGACCGAATTAGAAGAGGAGAGTTTAGAGTTCAGAGGAAAGCTTTTCTATCAACAAGACGGATATCCTGCACATTCCACACTGCGAGTTAGGGCCTGGTTAAATGACCATTTTCCTAATCGGAAGATTGGACGCTTTGGTCCACTAAAGCACCCGGCGAGATCTCCAGACCTCAACCCACTGGACTTTTTCTTATGGGGCTACCTAAAGGAAAAAGTTTACGCAAACGAATTAGAAGACGATTTGAAAAATTTAAAACAAAAAATCATAGAAGCTGTTGCTAGTGTGAATGAAGAAATGCTTTCATCGACCTACCTAGAATTTAGAACCCGAATAGAAGAATGTGTACTAAGAGGAGGATATTACGTGGAATTTAGAATTTAATTTGCTTTTTGTTATGTTGTATTAAAGAATAAGATATCCTAGATATGATCTGTGCAGTTACTGCAATTGTTTACTACAGTGCGTTCTATTTTTCAATTAAATCATGCGAAGTTTACGCAATTTTGTAATATCGTTCACATAGCAGTAATTGACCTACCGTACTTTGATAATAATCAATATGGCGTCGACAATAGCAGAAAGATCTTTATTATTAATTTTGCGACGAAGATTTACATGACTCAATAACTTTTCGAATTTTATCAAAGTAGGACTATCATACGCATATGGCCATAGCTTCTCATACCGAACAACTTTTCTTAACAAGATTTTGGCATACTATGAACAGAAAAATGAAAATAGTTTTTGCACAACTGTAAAGGCCTACTTGATTTTAAAAAATCGAAAGTAGGCTAAAAATAAGTTTCAGGCCAAGCAAAACTTTTTATGAAGAATAATATTTTGCCGAAAACTCCAAAATAAAAAAGTTTACAAGAGTGCGCAACCCCATCCGGAGACACCCTGTATATGTATATATATATATATATATATATATATATATATATATATATATATATATATATATGCATTATTTGATTTACTTTTGGTGTACATTTGTCAGCTGACATAAAAATTTCATCATTAACCTGTGTACATTTACCAAATGGGTATTGTGAATGATTTGACAGTCAGTAAAATACAGAACACGAATAACAGAATATCTTTATTAAGTATAAATTATAGATTTGAATTACTAAAATTCAAACCTATTCAACGTTTAAACTCGATTTTTAAAGAGAAACTATTCATATAAATATATAGAGGTTACCTATGATGAAGACATTGACTGTTATATTTCAAATTTTTCGGAAACTAACGGATGTTGTGGTGTTATGCTTTACGACAAAACTTTCTTAAGCTTTTGGACAATTTCACATCCCGCCTAAAGCTATTTATTTTAGAAACATCTTAGACTATGGTGGCGACTAGAGACAATTTTTTCTGGACTGAGCATCGTGAGTTGTAGATTTATGGTAAGTGTAACGTGTTTAAAACTACCTTTCACTCACTTTACTCCTTATATCGACCCCGTCCCTTTCCTCTGAGGCTGGCTTGGCAATCCCGCTTACATCGATATATGTATGTGTATGTGTATGTGTATGTGTATGTGTATGTGTATGTGTATGTGTATGTGTATGTGTATGTGTACGTGTAGTGTACGTGTACGTGTACGTGTACGTGTACGTGTACGTGTACGTGTACGTGTACGTGTACGTGTACGTGTACGTGTACGGTACGTGTACGTGTACGTGTACGTGTACGTGTACGTGTACGTGTACGTGTACGTGTACGTGTACGTGTACGTGTACGTGTACGTGTACGTGTACGTGTACGTGTACGTGTACGTGTACGTGTACGTGTACGTGTACGTGTACGTGTACGTGTACGTGTACGTGTACGTGTACATGTACGTGTTCGTATGAGTGTATGTTTACGTGTACATGTGCGTGTAAGTGTACGTGCGTCAGAATGTCTTTTTTTTTAATTTTGTGATCTTCTGATTTTATTAGGACCGTATGTCATTCTCATAGGGGTAGCAATGGGTATACAGTTCTTATTAAAATACGTAAGTTATGTCAACTAATTTTCTGTTCAGATAAATGCTTTATGAGATGAGGTTTGGTCCATTTATTAATCACTATAGGATTGGTTTTTTTGTTTCGCACGAAGTTGCGTGCGTTTATGTGTGCTTGAGCGTATGCAGGTGATTGTACCTGTAAGTGTGCGTGCACTCAGGCCAGGGCACCTTCAAAATCTTGTTACTTCAATGATCAAACGACCGGGATCATGAAAATGAAAGCATGTCTACTGTAACCACCACAGAAAGTATCGGTCACTTGTGGCACTCGGAAAAAGTGAACAAGGAAAATGGCTGTAGTAACAAGAATAGTTAGTAATACTAAAGTTTTGCTCCCAAGAGCTGGAAGAATGTTCTTAATGTTAGGATGAAATGAAGCAGATCTCGTATGGTTTCTCCAACAAAAGGTTATGCAGGTAAAGAGGAATGTAGATCAAGCGATCGCAGCATAAACATACGCGGTGTAAGGGCGTTTCATGAACAGTACAATAAACGTATCATCAAACATGCCATTCACAGCAATACTGACAACGTGGTAATCAAACCAGTCAAAACACAGGTTGCTCTGTTGCCCGTTTATTAGATGCATTTGGGTTAGATGCAGTGTTTTACTTGGTTTTATCAAGATACAACATTGCGCATGCGGTATTGAAAGAAAAACATTAATTTATACAAACTCATATGCAACCCAAGTAACAATTATAATTAACGATTTCTTGTCGCTTGTAAACGTTTTAATTATCGTAACTGGTTTTCTGCTATATACGAATACATATATGAAATTTTGATGAACTACTAGTGAAAGAAAGTTGGTGGAATAATTACCTAACTTGTTCCTTATTGTAAACCAAAATATTTTGGAAGGAATAGTGTTGCTTCTCCCATTGGTTGAAATAATTAGGTAACTTCTTTATTTTGCTAAAATATTTTACGTAACTGAAAATGTAAATGTGATAAATTCTAGAGGAGTATCGTCTATGATAGGAAATTAGTTACGATAGTTAAATACATTCATAAGTAATACAAAAAAAAACCAACGATTCCAATATGTACAATATCACAAAAATCAGTTGTATACCAAAATCACAAATAAAATGTACAGGGTGGCCAACAAAGAATGCGAGGTGCTGTATCCGGGAAACTATACATCGTAGAGACTTGCGCAAAAAAAAGTTATACTAGAACGGCCAATACAAAACCTGGAAAATATTTTCATGTTTCTGAAATAGCCGCTAGAGGGCGTAACTGCAATCTTGAATCTAAGAAAGTGATGTTTCTCTGAATTCTGCTACATTAACCTAATAAAAAAAAACTGATCTTTGAAATCGAGGATAATCTGAACTTTTTTTGTTTGGCACTTTTTGACGTATCTATAAAAATAAAGTGGTGGGGGGTATTCAAAGGTTTCCTTAAATCACCCCACGCATCTTCGAAACGGCTAATCCGATTTTAACAAACTTGGGTGCGTTGAGCTCTTCTTAGGCTACAAATTTTAAAATAATTGAAGTTATGTTAGTTTCACATGTCGTCGTTAGAGGGCTTTGTTCGTCATTCCGACAGAAACGGTTAATTTTCGCAAAAAAATTAAATGCGTTGGTATGACTTTTTTTTAAGAACAAGTAGCTAAATGATGCCTAAACAAGTTCGCGAAAATCACTTCTCGATATCTTGTTCCTAACCTTAAATATCGGCCAAAGAAAACTTTATACGAAAATCCCTTAAATTTTAATTCTTTTTAACTATATTTTTCTGGAACTGTTTCTATTATGTAAGTTGTGGCCCTAAAAAGGGCCGATTTAAAAGAGGAAGGTTTTTAGTGCCCCGGTAAATGCTCGAAATGCTGACCATCACTCTCTATGCATCGCCTCTCATGATTAGACAAAACTGCAGCTTCAATTTCGGCTCTCGGTATGTTACGTATTGCGTTACGAATCCTGTTTTTCAAGTCTTCTCTAGTAGTAGGTTGAGTCGGAAACACGATGTCCTCTAAGCGCCCCCATAAGTAAAAATCGAGGCAAGTTAAGTCTGGTGGCGATCGCGGAGGCCATGGAAACAAACTTCCTCTTCCAATCCACCGCTGTTGGAATACTGCAGTAATATGCTCTCGCACATTAATAGCAAAATGTGCTGGGCAACCATCCAACTGCATAAACAATTTTTGCCTTGTTTCCAGAGGCACATTTTCTAACAACAACGGTAATTGACTGGCCAAAAAGTCAAGAAATACATTGCCATTTAGGGGTTGCTCGAAAAAATATGGCCCAATAATTCTGCCTCCCAGTATGCCACATCATACATTTAAACTCCAACGCCCTTGGCGCTGAACTTCACGCAACCAATGGGGATTTTCTGCAGACCAATAATGCATATTGTGCAGATTTACTCTCCCGTCACTACTGAATGTGGCTCCATCGGTTCAAAGAATTTGAAATAAAAATTCTCTTTTTTCGCGTATCATGTCTAACATCCAATGGCAATGGTCTAACCTTCGATCAAAATTTTCCTCCTTCAAGGCCGGATGCAAAAGTACATGATATGGGTGCATTCTTAAAGTAATTAAAAAAAGTTTAAACGAATACCTATATATTTTGATGGCCATTAGAACTTACCTAAGGTCCTTCAAAATATTTTGAACCGTTGTCTGCGATATGCCCAACTCAGTGGATAATACTCTTGAGCCAACATGAGGATTTCCTTCAAAATAGCCCAGTACACGGTTAATATTTCTTTGTGTTCCTCGAATTCTTTGCCGTTGAAACGTAGGCCGAAAACTACCATTGGCTCGTAAGCTCGAATCGGGGAAAAACTCTTACATCGCAAAGACGCCGATTTGGATATCGAGCCGCGTAAGCTCTTTTAGCTACTGCGGCATTCTGAAGACATTCAAAATAAACCGCAAGCATATCAACAACTTCATTATTCGTAAAACGCATTTTGAAAGCACAGAAATTGCTCAAAGTAACGTGGAAGTATTGACAATTATTGACTACTTGAGGATTATGTATGTTTTGTTTAGATATCTGTTTCCATTGCCTGCTTCTATTAATTGTATTTTTCGTATATATCCATAGTGAATATGCATTTAAACAAACAAAAAATATGCCTTTAGTATAACTATTAGCATTGATTACTTGCCCATAGTAATTTCAAAAGGGGTGATTTTATTCTGGTAAATAAATTTACAAACATTTAAAATCGCAATTTCTAGGTTACCTATCCGAAATCGAAGCTGCAGTTTTCTCTATCCATAAGAGGCAATGCACAGGGTGATGGTCATTTAGCACTTGTTCATGAAAAAGAGTCATACCAATGCATTTAATTTTTTTGCGAAAATTAACCGTTTCTGTCGTAATGTCGAACAAAGCCCTCTAGCGACGACATGTGAAACTAACAAAACTCAATTATTTTAGCATTTGTAGCCCAAGAAAAGCTCTTTTCAACGCGCCCAAGTTTGTTAAAATCGGAATAGCCGTTTCGAAGGTACGAGGGGTGATTTAAGCAAACCTTTGAATACCCCCCTACCACTTCATTTTTATAGATACGTCAAAAAGTGCAAAACAAAAAAAGTTCAGATTATCCTCGACTTCAAAAATCAGTTATTTTTTTATTAGGTTAATATATCAGAATTCACAGAAACATCACAGATTCAAGATTGCAGTTAGCCTCCCTAGCGGCCATTTCATAAACATGAAAATATTTTCCAGGTTTTTGTATTGCCCTCTATAGTTTCCCAGATACAGTACTTCGCATTCTTAGTTGGCCACCCCGTACAGCAGGTTTAATAACGCTAACTATGGAAAAACGATCTGTAGTGAAATGCTGTTAAAAATCTGCAAAAGGTATATCCGCTTAGTAAAATTTATGGTATCCCTCTCATTAGGAATTGTTTCGATGAGAAAAACGTCTCACAAACAAGTCAATTTGATACTTACCGAAGTATTAGCTTTCAATTCACTAACAGCCCAATTTCTTAGTACATCTAGCTTTGCGATCCATTCATCTCTATGGTCGTAAGCAATTTTCGCTTGCTCAACGATATCCACCATAACCTTCTTCCCATGTGCTAGATTTTTAATAAACCCATACCACAACTTATTAAAGGTTATTCTAAAAGCAAAAAATCGACAGTAATGATTAAAAACAATGAAGCTTACCTTTCAATTAGCATATGCTCAATTTCTGTTCTTAGGTTTCGATTTATAGCTGTTAGAATACTGTACTGCTGAGTTAGTTTCTCTAACCTATTTTCCAGCAACTCTAAGGCTTTTACTCCAGATATCCATCGTTGGAGTTCTATATATTCAGATTCTAGTTTCTTTTTTGCCTCGTCTACTAGTTTTGATTTCTCAAAAGAATTTTTATCATAGTTAAATACCACGTTAGCATTGTGTACTTTTGAGTACGCCGTTATTTTTTCTTACCTCTCCAATTAAATTATTCATTTCCTCTAAATTCTTTTTTCTTTCTTTAATCCGTTTGGTAAATAATTCGCGTTCTTGAATTAACTCGATAACATCAGCGATAACTTCACATGTTTGCCTTTTTTTTGTACTTGATGCAGCAACGCTAATATTAGCAATTATTTCTCTAAGTTCTCTTTCTAAATTTTCAATAATTCCTTGCTCTGTTACTTGAGATGACCCTGACTTGTAAAATTCTGTTTCTCGCTCCAAAATTTTTGCCTAGAACTACTCAATTAATGACAGTAATACATATTATTAGAAATTACCGCTCGAATTGCCTTTTTCAGCTGTGCTTCAGTTTTCAAGTCTAATTCAAATTGTCTTTCAGATGGTGGTGGTATATCCATCTTTGCTTCTTTTTTTAATTAAAAATAATGTATGTAAAAATAATAACACCCGACAAAAAATACACACAATAGTCAAGGGTAAAAAAATGTATTACACCATATATTTTGAAACTTGGTAGATTTGATCAATATATTTTGACATAAAATGAATTAAAGCATGAGTGTTATCTAATTTTCTTGCATTTATGGAAAGTTGAATCAGTAATTTAGTGTTACGTATTTTGCTAGGTGGTGTGATAATAGTTTGGAATAACCTGAATTTGTGAATGAGAGCTTTTCGTGGCTAATAAAATTGAAAATAATAATTTAAAGTTTGAGGTTCACTGGTTTAAAGACATAGAATGTGTGAGTATTGATAGAGGTACAGTTTAAATGTGTAAAACTATGCCACTGTTTTAAAACTACTCTGTCTCATCTTACTTTATATTAGAGCAGGCCATGTAAGTCTGAGGAGAGTGTGGCAGCACTGTGAAAAGAACAAAAAGTTACTACCGTAGCTTGACTTTTAAAAATTGTGGATTATATTTTTAAAGTGAAATTAATGCAGCGTTAAGCTAATTCTCGCCACAAAGGAATCGATGTGCGTCATTAGTTTATGAATCTAGCTATCCAAATTGTTCATGCTGCCATCTCATATCAAAGCGTCTCTAAAAAGGAATAGACACCTACTTGAAGTGCATTTGACACAATCGACGTATGTTTCATGCAATGAAAAGAGAAATAAAATACTCGTTGGTATTGTTTAACGTGCACTTTAATTCTAATTTGACTAACGCGTAATTTTTGCGCATAACCTCACTATCTTGCATTCAAGAGGTAGCTAATGTTTATTTTTATTTCACTACTGTAATCGGAAAATTACAACGTGTGGCAAATACTCTTGGTATATCAGTGGTCACAGTGAAAGTCTCGCAGTAGATCTAATCCAATTTTATTCAGTCAAGGTAAACAACGACCTCGTAAAAGAACAAAATGGAACTAACTGCCAGAAATATCCAAAATGTGAGTTAGAAGCACATTGTACAACATGTAGCACAAAGTGAGCACAATCTAACTTATACATATTCCCACACCTGAAATGCTTTTATTTACAGAGAAGAATGTCAAGTTAGAGCTTTAAATGCTGAACTCCGTGATAGTCAGATAGCCATGTTTTATTAAGTGACAGAAGTTTAAATCGTGCATTACACGTCCAAAATGTGCATTAAGAATACATTGTACAACATGTATGCATAAAACGATTATATATTCCCACATTCGAAATGCTTTTATTTACAAAAAATCATGTCACAGTTGGAGTTTTAAATGCTGAACTCTCGTGATCTTCATGTTTTATTAAGTAACAGAAGTTTAAATCGTGCATTTCACCCATTAGTTAAAAAATGATTCTAATCGTAGATCTTTATTGGAAAAACAAAATATAGATGAAATGTGAACTCATTTTCTTAAACGATACATTCAAGAGATCAATTCCAAGTCTAAGATGATTTCGTGGTTAACACAAAAAGATATTAGTCATGAACCCACACTATTTAAAACTGAACTTTATTCACGTATTAAGTTTCGAGAACTAGAGAAAGGTAGATGAAATAATTAGAAGCTGTAGACATGAAGTGTTACGATTGCAACCGTATGCTTGTGAATTTAATGCAATTGAAGTCATATGGGCACAGGCACATGCAAAAAGGTACTACGATAAAGGTACTACGATAAACACATTGGAAAAGACGGCTATAAAGACAAAAATGGTATTGCAATGTCGAACGAAGCATTACAGCAAAGTAACCAAACTGTGTGCTCTACTTCTGTACACCATAAAGAAAATACTATTCTGAAAGTTCCGACACGATTAGCGACCAAACATTTAGTAGTTTAAGTTTATTGTTACAACATAACAGTGTAGGTAATGTAAAAGGATGTGATGATTTTTATAATATAATTATTCTGTGCAGTTATTGAAATCTAAACCAATTACACTTAAACATGTCAACCCATTAAATGTCATTTTAGTTATTTATTTGGCACAACGTAGATCATGTAGATTTTGTTAAATTACTATTTAATAAACCCTGTTTATTCTTTGGTGGCGAGGATAGTAGTCTTTCACGCTATCTAAGATGTTTTGTTAAGAAAATCCACGTAAAAACTAATAAGAATACCTTCTCCTTTTGTCACTGTTCCAAAATAAAAAACGGGAGAAATATGCAGAAAATCTAGAGCGTAATTTCATAAGTAATCCAATCTGAAGACTTGCTTTCGTAATAAAATTTACCCACTGCGTTTTTCTCTTGATTTTCATGGCTATTAAACATGATGTATCCATATGTATCAATATGTATCCATTTAACTTAACTTATCCGAGAAGTCCACATCACTTTTTCAATCTAGTGTGAAGATTAGCTTTGGTTGATCTTTTCTTAACAGTTAAGTCGTAACTAAATAGAATTGATCACAAGATTGCTGTTTTCGCATCCTCGAACAAGATCTGACGAAAACGAAACATTTAAATGTAATTTTACTAAAATTTTGATGCTATATACCAAGTGATTCCAACTGTATTATATCACCAGAAGAATTTGAATCCATAGCACTATCTGAATCTGAATCTGTATCTATTGATACATGGTGATGATTTGGATCGCGCGCACGATAATAGAACACAACACTAACAATAGGTTGCAACACACAAGAACCGAAATAAAATACAACATTTAATTGTTCAACAAATCTCCAGACTAGAAACATACAAGGTAGTTAATTTCACAATAACAATACGAGTTAAAATTATCGTGACCTGGGGCACCGGTAACGCGCAGACTTTTGTACGGAGTGTCTCACAACATATGTATCAATTGGCGTCCGTCACCTGGGGCTTGGGCAAGTATTTTAGTGCGTGAACATCCGTCATCTCACCATAGCAGCTAGCCAGTCAACATGCCTGTAACGATAAGGAACACCACCGGGCTGGACACGAATAACTCTATTGATGCCCAACAAAACGTTCTCTTACTTTATAAGACATATTCTCCACGCCACGTGTGCGTGTGTATTATGTCTGTGTTATTGACTACTTGTGACTATTCGTGTGGACGCGTAAATATTTTTAGTATTAAGGACTTGTATTGTTTTATTTGCAAACTTATACAATTATAGTAGTATTAGGACTATATATTTCTGTAGTAATCAGAGTGTTGTCGCACAACGGACGTCGGTAATCGACAAAGACTATTTATTGTTACACGAACTTTCTTTTGTGAGATACTCCGTAACCTGGTGCACAGAAACCCGCGCGTTACTTGTTTTCCAAGTCACGATGCTTGCTGTAATTTTAACTCTCATTATAATGGTATGATTAACTGTCCTTTAAGTTTCTAATCTAATGGTTTATTGAACAACTAAATTTGTACTTTATTTTCGTTCTTGTGTGTTGCAAACTATATGTGTTGTTACCGCGTGCGCGATCCGAATTCTCGCCATGCATTAATATGTATTTCACCCAATCATTGAAAATAATCTTTTCCGTATGCCAACAAAATTTTGCCACATTGGAGGAAAAGGTTTCGATAAAACCTTAAGCCATACATTCTAAACCCTATCTTTCGATGGAGGTTTAGAACTTATGTGCTTATTGTAACAATTTTTATAAAAACCACATGCCATTTCAATAGGGTTATATTGACAATGGTAAAGAGGCAATCGTGAAAGTTCATGCCTTATGTTTAATCAAAATTTTATTAACTGCATATTTTTCCTCTGGGCCTAAAAGTTTGAACTTTGTTCCACAATTGGTTTTTTGTTACTTTGCCCTTAATTTTGACCCCGTACGTAACCATTTACTCCTGCAGCTAATCTTTCTTATAAGAAAATGAGGGTGGCTTGCCTAACTGCACCGAATGATACAGTTCATTAGTCATGACCACCAGATTTGATGTCCGAATCGTACACCTAGCAATGGATACCAGAACCGCTTTGACATATCGAAGTTTTGGTTAGATACACAAATCTGACAATTTGGCCTGAACTTTGCAACTGCAGAAACTTTTTCAAAATTTTGGGTACCACGACGTGTTTCATTTTACGTAAAATTTTCTGTACATTCCATCCTAAATATTGTCGTTCGACCCCCCACCAAAATTGGAATCTATTTTAACGCGATGATACAATATTTCATAAGTAAAGTATTAATTTTTTTAATTAAATTGCTGAATTAGTCATTGTAGATCTTTCCGAAAGGTGATATCCCAAAACTCACACTTTGCGCGTTTACCACAATCTGTCGACTTTAAATTTTGAAGTCCTGGAATTATGATGTCTTAGTTGGGTCGCCGTGAAACCTAAAACTAAATACATGCTTAATGTGCGCATGAAACAGTGATTTAAGTTCTTACCTACTTGAAATATATCCGACACCATTACAATAAGTTTCTCACTACTTTTTCCCGTTGCATTATTTTTGAGGTGCTTATACCACCTAATAATTTGGAACTTTGTACTCTTTGCGACGACTTTTGGAATTTTCTTAAAAAATCATTATTAATTCAATCTAAGACTTGATCATCATACGCGTAACTTAAGTAGGCGACACAGCACGATTACTTTTGACAGGACGTCACCAATTTGACTTCGTCATTTTGACAAATGGGAATACCACTACAGCAAAGAGTACTGTGGCCTGCTGTAATGCAAAATAAGATAGAACAGAGTATACACGTTAAACTCATTCATGTAAAATACCAGAAAATTAAGTAATACGTGAATAACAAAAATTTATATACAGATGTCAGTGAATGCAGCAAATGTCAACGTCAAAACTTAAAATTACTAACATTTTTAATCAGAGAATGCGAAGGTCTTTTCCAAAACAAATTTAGTGTTGATAAAAAGTTAAAAAAATTATTTAAATACAAAATGAGTAGAAAACCCGTTGTAGATACTAAAGCTGTTCAAGAGGAGATTCGTTATCAGCAACAACTACATTTTGAAACAGAGTTAACGTGTACGGAACGTCAAGTGATTATGAAATTTATCAAATTATTGAAAACTTAACATTCTTTTATAGCAAAGATATTTGGAAACTGAGTGTGCTGCCCTTAGCGGTGGTACAAGATTGGCAAAACAAAAAAGAGTCACAGATTTGTTAAATCGTGAAAACTATAATGTACTTAAAGATCTCGGCGTTGCAACTGGTGGACCTAAAAAAAAAATTGATGTCCGAGTTGGAAGAGAACTTAATCTGTTACTTAAAGATAATGATGTATTTGATCAAAGAATTAGACAGCGGAAATTAAGTGAAATTGAACTAGATGAACAAATACACCTGGTAAGTTACTTAAATAACAAGTCTTAACTTCTCTAAAAGTATACCCTGTCAGGGATATGAAATGTTTTACAAACAGAGAGCCAGTGGCTGGAAATTTTTATTAAATAGTGTTGATTGGTTTGTAATAAAAAATGTTTCAGGTATAAGTAATCAGACGCCATTTACGAATTATACAGGTATATGCAAAATTTTACACTTTTTTTTGAGTTAATTGCTCTATATAAAATTGTACTTTTGTACTTCACAAATTTTCGCATTGTGCAATCTGTCGATGTTGCTTTATCTGGTCTTTTCCAGCACTTTTCAACATTTCATAAGATCAGCAATCATCAGTAATGCAAAATTCACGTATATTGATCTTCGTTCCAAACATTTCAGATTTGTTTATTATACACATTTAGGGATTTCTAAAATCTTTTGGTTATTTTCGTTCGATCGCATAAAGCAAATTCCTGCACATTTGGACACATCTGTTACTGCGAATGAAAGAATGACAGAAAAAGTGATCATTTTTAGTATCTCTAGACCTGCAGATGGTTGTATCTGGTACTTGGTGATTCAAGGTGCTAGACATTGACCGAGCACCTTGTGTATGTAATGGTAGCAATAGAGGCTCTCCGGTGACTAACTTGAAATGGTATTTTATGAAATGTACTACCCTTCTACTAAGAATGGTTTTAGTTCATATTAATTTAGAAATTAAAGACACACAATTACTATATTTGTCAAATAATTCAGTAGTAAAATCGGTAAAACAGAGTACCTAAGAAACGTAAACTTGCTTTAAGTATGAAAGGAAAAACCTACTGTTAGCCATGCTTATTTAGACAAATTCTATACTAAGTGACCATCAGTAGCAAAACTGCACCACTAGTCACATTCGGAATATAGCACGTTTTCTAAATGAGAACGTCGGACACTTACGCTACCAAAACACACTCTACATAAACCATAAACAACAAAAACAGGATATGAAGCACAATTAATTACATCACAAGCATAAAAAAATTGAGTTATTGCGAACAAAAGGAGATCATCTCCACAATTCTTCTAAACAAACAGCTCCACCACAACCACCACCAGATTTCACTGAAATTTAGACATTTATATCAAATTTAAAAGCAATCGCTATTTAAAACTTTGTGTTCATGTACGACAAATAACAATAACCCCCCCGTTCTGCCACTATTAAGAAGCCCAGTTACCTAGTCAATTAAGTGTGTTATATTTGAACACAAGGCTTTCGTAAATTCATATTTACCCCCTTTAATACTTATCAAAGCAATCGTTTTTGAGTTTTGAGATACCTGGCCCAAAAGACACACATTCACATATACAGGGTGTGGCGCGAAGAGCTTTGATTAAAAGTAATGGCGGATACAGTTATGTTAAAAATCTGAAATTACGAAGCTGTAGGTTCTGGATGACGCTGAGTTCAAATATAATATTGTCCTAAATGTGACACTTCCAATTATACCGGAAGTAGACGTCAACTTTGTTATTTTAAATGGAACCTAATATTTTTTATTTATTTTCGAATTCTACATGAAATTCTAGACAAAATTTGTGCACAATGTCCTATACCAAAAATGAAGTATTTTCGAGATATTTTGATTTTTTTAAAAACTTTGAAAAAATCCCAGTCCACATTGAATAACGATCTCGCCAATAATAATGAAGCTAGTGACGTGAAATTGTAACCAATAAACAACAAGTGCTTGCCCGTTAACTCCATATATCCGTCTCATTGATATTTCATACAGGGTCATTTAAACTTAGCCGCCAACATGCACAACTTAAATCATTTATAAGTCGCTTACTTTAAATAGAACACCCTGTATTTTATTACATTTTCCGCTGTATTTTTTTAAGCCAATTCGTTTGGTATTCCCTATACCTAAATCCAACCACTTTTGAGATATTTCATTATCTTAGTTAAAACATAACAACACTTAATTATTTGAACATTAGTAAAGGATAGGTCATGATTTCCATTATTTAAGGTGATATTTTGTTATTTTTTCATAAGTTATTAATTCTGAAAAATAACCAATAGCCTGAAAGGATTATTAATTGTGGATATCATTAAAAACGTTGACTAGGTATTTTGTATTAATTTAATTAGATAACTTACAAACAAAAATAACTAAACGTAATATTAAACAAATAAAGTTTTATAATAAGTGTTCAAAACTAGCACCATCTACTTCTAAACATTTATGAATCCTTTTCATTAAGTTATGTCTTGTAATTCTGGAAACATGGTCGGGTGTTAGAGAATTAAAAGCAAGTAAGACTCTCTGCATCATATCTTCCTTTGTCGTAACAGGTTTGGAAAATACCTGATTTTTAATGTAATCCCAAATACCAAAATCTAGAGGAGCCAAATCAGGAGAGCGAGCTGGCCAAAGATACGGACCCTGAGTGGCAATCCATCTATCAAACATGTCGTAAAGATGCTGAGCAACAGGCCCAACGTTATGAGGAGGTGCTCCATCTTGCTGATACCAAGCTGAAGCCGCCTCCCCATTTCTTAAAGTATGTAACGCCGGTCGTATGGTTTCTTCTAAAATGTGGTAATATCTTGTACCATTTAAATTTTCATCATAAAATTTTAATGCTAAAATTTTATCATCTTTTATTGCACAAAAATACATTAAAACTTCAACTATCTTGGAAATAACGTTCTCTAACATGTGGATTTTCATTAGACCAAAAATGGGAATTATGTCGATTAAATAATCCATTTTTGCTAAACTTTGCATCATCACACCATATAACTTTTTTTATAAAGTTTCATCCTCTTGGGACTTCATCACAGAATTCTACCCTTCGAGGAAGACCACCTAATTGTAAGTGTTGCACCAAATGATATGAAAATGGTTTCCATTTGTGTTTTTTTAAAATGCGATGAATTGTTCTCGTCGACAAAGTAAGACCTCTCTTACAACCTCTAATGGAGGCATTTGGAGAGGCTGTAAAATAACCCAAAACATTAATTTCGTTTATGTCACTATCCACTAGTGGTTAATTTTTATTAATTTTTGTCTTAAATTGACCAAACTGACGGCAGTTTCAAAGTAATCTTCTTACAATATCACCAGTTGCATTTTGTTGATTTGGATATCTTTCTGCAAAAACACGGCATATCCGTTCAACAATTCTATTACACTCGCCGCAAATAATAATAAGATTTAAAAAATCATCATTAGTAAATCCTACATTTGCCATTATTTACTATGAAATACAAACTGGTAAAGAAAACTGTCAAAACAACATAAGCAATTAACGTTCTAACTATCAAATATTTGACAGCCATGGCCTACCCTTTACTAATGTTGAAATAATTAAATGTTGTTATGTTTTAACTAAGATAATGAAATATCTCAATGGTGGTTAGATTTAGGTGGATATATGGAGTTAACGGGCAAGCGCTTAATTGTTTATTGGTTACAATTTCACGTCACTAGCGTCGTTATTAATGGAGATATTCATTGTGGACTAGGATTTCTTCAAAATTTAAAAAAAAATCGAGATATCTCGAGAATACTTCATTTTTGGTATAGGACATTGTGCACAAATTTTATCTAGAATTTCATGTAGAATTCGAAATTAAAATATAAAATATTAGGTTCCATTTAAAATAACACATTGGCGTCTACTTCCGGTATAACTGAAAGTGCCACATTCAGGACAATATTATATTTGAACCCAGCGTCCTCCAAAACCTACAGCTTCGTAATTTCAGATTTTTAACATAACTATATCCGCCATTACTTTTAATCAAAACTCTCACGCCACACCCTGTAAACATACGTGTATATATATATATATATATATATATATATATATATATATATATATATATATATATATACACACACACACACACACACACACACACACACACACACACACACACACACACACACACACACACACACACACACATCTTACTCTTACGCGCACTTCCGGACACAGACACGAACTCGAACACATAGTGGAATTGGATATGTACACGTACACGATCACTGGCACGGATGCGGACACGGGCAAGGACATGGACCCAAGAGCAGATACGGAGAAGGATTCGAACACGAACAGAAGCATTGGCACTGACAAAAACGCACGGGTGCACGTTCACACGCAAGCACTCGCGTACAGACGGATAGTTTGCATGAAACAGTTTTTCGAGTTATCGCAGATGAAAGACAACATTTATTCACACACACACGCACGCACGCACGCACGCACGCACGCACGCACGCACGCACGCACGCACGCACGCACTCACGCACGCACGCACGCACGCACGCACGCACGCACGCACGCACGCACGCACGCACGCACGCACGCACGCACGCACGCACGCACGCACGCACGCACGCACGCACGCACGCACGCAACGCACGCACGCGACGCGCACGCGCACGCAGCACGCGCACGCGCACCGCACCGCACGCACTCGCACTCGCACTCGCACTCGCACTCGCACCGCACTGCACGCACGCGCACGCGCACGCGCACGCGCACACGCACGCGCACGCGCACGCGCACGCACACGCACACGCACACGCACACGCACACGCACACGCACACGCACACACACACGCATGCAAACACACACGCACACACACACACACACACACACACACACACGCATGCAAACACACACGCACACACACACACACCACACAACACACACACACACACACACACACAAATACACGCACGCACTCAAACACAGTCGCACATGCTCACGCGAACAAGAGAACAATTCTATTTCGTTTTTAAGACGCATCACTCTAGGAATTCTGAAACATATAGCCCCAATGTGACATACATTTGCCTTTGCTGATGTTTTGGTGAACAACAATATGTGCATTTGAAAGTATGTGTGTGTAAGTAAGTACCACGACCTATCTAACTAAACTAGGCCTAAACTATGAACATTTTCTGTGTGTACGAATGTGCTAGTGAAAATTTGGTCCGTATTAACAGTTTTAAACTATGTTCACGGGGAAATACAAGCTGTGTCTGAGCAAATAAATAGCAACTGTATCCACAACTGGACATTGTAACCCCAGTAGTACGTAATATCAGAACTTGCGGTGGAAGAGTAGTTAATAATGTGTCTTTGCCTGGTAGAAACTAATTATATTGTATAGTAACAAATAACATATCTACTTATTTGGTTCTTTGCATCCATAACAAATACCATTGGCGCCATCTATATGTGCACTTTCTAATTGTATGGTTACTGTTTAGTCTGAATTCAAAGTAGTACAGGTAATGGCTCATGTCCTTTTTTCTTAACAGTAGCGTAGAATTTTTGTGTAACACACTATAATTATTTTAACTATTACAGATGAAGAAACACATAATTGATGCACAAAGTAAAGTAACAACAGATCAAATATACGAAAAAAGAATTCAAGAAGGACGTAAAACATTAGAAAACCTCGAAAATAAGCTCGACACAATTGTAAAGCAAGGTTGTGCTATTAATGAAGAAAATAGAAAACTAAGAGAGGCTATTGACCATTATCTTTTTGAAAGGTTTGATTAATTTACTACTACTCCTTAGCGGGTCTAGAAAGACTGACCATCAGCAATTTATCGTCATGAGTTCATCGTTTCACAGCGTATGTCTAAAAACGTTGACAGAGAGGAGCATTTATCTGTACAATTGATCGTGCAGGAAGTTAATCGCAATTGAACCAATTTGCATTGCAATACTTGTGTGTTTTTGACTATATCACTTTTGTAGAAATTAAACCTTTGGGAATATTAACGTGAAAGGTTTTTTTATAGGTTTACTTAACCCAGCGACTAGTTAGATCGTTTAATGAAATATTGAAGAATGTATGTACTAGAAATTTAAAGGAATGAAATGCGCGAACATGGTCATGCGTACATATACACTAACGTCAAATTTTATTAATTCATTTTCACATGTTGCCTTTTTTGCTTTCTCATATGTATTCGGTTTTTCGAACACCCTTTTTTACGAGGTTTTGTGTCCTAAACAAAACGAAAAACATATTTTAAGGTAAAGTAATTTCGTATCTGATTGTGTCTGTGTGTGAGTGTGCACGATAATGCGTGTGTTCGTGCGTGCGTGAGTGTCTGTCTATCTGTTTGTCTGTCTGTCTATCTGTCTGTCTGCCTGTCTGCCTGTCTGTCTTTCTATCTGCCTGTCTGTCTGTCTGTCTGTCTATGTGTCTGGCTGCCTGTCTGTCTGTCTGTCTGCCTGTTTGCCTGTTTGCCTGTCTGTCTGTTTGCCTGTCTGTCTGTCTGTCTGCCTATCTGTCTATCTGATTGGCTTTCTGTCTGTCTGTCTGTCTGATTGGCTTTCTGTCTGCCTGTCTGTATGTCTGCCTGCCTGCCTGTCTGTCTGTCCGTCTGTCTGTTTGTCTGTCTGTTTCCCTGTCTGTCTGTATGTCTATCTACCTGCCTGCCTGCCTACCTGCCTGCCTGCCTGCCTGCCTGCCTGTCTGTCTGTCTGTCTGTCTGTCTGCCTGTATGTCTGTCTGTCTATCTGTCTGTCTATCTGTCTGTCTGCCTGTCTGCCTGTCTGTCTTTCTATCTGCCTGTCTGTCTGTCTGTCTGTCTGTCTGTCTATGTGTCTGGCTGCCTGTCTGTCTGTCTGTCTGCCTGTTTGTCTGTCTGTCTGTCTGCCTGTCTGTCTGTCTGTCTGCCTATCTGTCTATCTGATTGGCTTTTTGTCTGTCTGTATGACTGTCTGATTGGCTTACTGTCTGTCTGTCTGTATGTCTGCCTGCCTGCCTATCTGTCTGTCCGTCTGTCTGTCTGTCTGTCTGTTTGCCTGTCTGTCTGTATGTCTATCTACCTACCTGCCTGCCTACCTGCCTGCCTGTCTGTCTGTCTGCCTGCCTGTCTGTCTGTCTGTCTGTCTGTCTGTCTGTCTGTCTGTCTGTCTGTCTGTCTGTCTGTCTGTCTGTCTGTCTGTCTGTCTGTCTGTCTGTCTGGCTGTCTGTCTGTCGGTCGCTCGGTTGGTCGGTCTGTCCGTCCGTCCGTCTATTCGCCCGTCCGTCAGTCCGCTCCCGCCCGGCTGTCCATCCGTCCGTGCGCCTGTCCGTGTGTGTGTGTGTGTATGTATGTATGTATGTGTGTGTGTGTTGTGGTGTGTGTGTGTGTGTGTGTGCGTGTGTGTGCGTGCGAGCGTGCGTGCGCGCGTGTGTGAGTGCGTGCGTGTGTGTGCGGGATATCTTTTGAACCATTAAAGGTATCGATTTGAAATTTAGTACCAAGGTTCTTTGCCATAAAATCTAGGTCAAGTTCGTTAATGAGGAAAATCCAGCTACTGACGGGGCATTTTTAGGGGATCAGAAAACTAAAGGAATTAAATGCTTAAAATTTAGAGTTACATAATTAAAATAAACTAATACTTTTTTGTATAATTCCAAAATAAAAAAAATATAATAACCAGTGGCGCACCGTTTTTAGAATGTATAATTGTGCATTTTTAATTGATCAACCGATATTATTTTTATTAAATTGTGTAACACTAATTTAAAGCTTTTCACGAAATAAGATTGTAAGTTACTAATTGTCACACTAATATTAATGCATTTATGCATTATTTGCAAGTTGTTATCTGCTAGTTATTTTATATTAAACTATTTTATTATTATTCTACTGAGTTATCGAGTTTATTGTTGTTCTTAAAATTTCCGTTCATTTTTCTTTGTTCCCGCTATGAGATGGCCGATATGGGTGTGAATTATTGCCAAGAGTAATTTAATGGAGAGCAGCAGCAAGAAGGTATAATAAATTGTACCCAAATCGTCGCCAACCCAACAGAAAATTATTTAAAATTTTATTCCAACGATTAAAAAAACATAGGAGCTTTAAAGCGAGATACCATGCTAGACGTCCGACTTCTCTACCAGTTGGGGAGGAAGAAGATATTTTAGGTCGAGGTGAAGGAAATCCTGAAATCAGTATTCGGCAGTTATCTGCAATTACAGCTGTACCCCGGGCGCCCATAGATGTTCTTCGTGACCAACTTTGTAACATTAAAAGCGGCTGCCAAAGTATAAACACTAAAACTGGGCCAACTTATAACATTAAAACAAAGGCGATGATGTAATAAACAATTTGTAATTGATCGAATAATTTTAATTAATATAAAATATTACCAAATAACAATCGCTACTGCCGTCGGCTCAATCGGTAAATTAAGATAGGGGGAGTTCTAACATACTGAGTTTAATTAACATACCTGAAATACTGCATGCTTCTCATCTGCTTAATTATTTTCACTTCACTTAATTCATAAAAAAATGTTATATAAAGAATTATGAAAAAATGATAAAATCTCGAGCGCCATGTTGTCTTTTTTTATAGGAACAACAAAACCTAGTTAATGAATAATAATAAACAATTTATCAAAATGAAAATAAAATAACATGATATACTTAAGTTTATTCAATATCTGATTGAAAAGGTTAAAAAATCAGAAGTCTTATACTATTCTAAAATTATATAAAAAACATTACCTTTGAACGGTTCTGTACATAATTGTATTACTGCTGGTAACTATGAAGCAGAATGGTGAACTTGGTGAGGTCAATGTCTTGCTTATTTATCGTTAATATATTGTGTCCATAAATTTATTGAATTTTTTTGAAGTTTAAGTATGTAGAACTTGCGTTGTAAAATGTAATTATTATAAAAATGCCATATCAAAGTATGCATAAAAGAATATAAGTAAAATATAAATCAAATATGAGTAAAATAAGTGAAATAGGAGTGCCTAAAAAAAGCAAAGGTTTTAGTTTTAAAATATAATGAATTAGAAAATAACTTACAATCAAAATCTGATGGCACCAAATATAAAAAAAATTAGGTAAAAACCATGCTTTCTGCTGTAACATTCAGCATTAAGTGAATTAAAAAAAAGCTTTCAGAATAACTCAAGTGAGTATTCCCCCTAAAAGTTTTCACGCGTTGCGCGGATACAATAATATGAATCCAATTTTTTAAGAAAGGGAACTATAACTATTTATGTAATATTAAACCCAAAAGATATGTTCTAGGAAATGCAAATTAAGTTGCCTTTCTCAATTCTACATATTAATAATTAAAAACTTTTCTAATATTACGCCAAATAAATGAACGATCTTAAATTAATGTATTTTTTAATACAACCACAAAAAAAAGGTTGTTACAACTTCTGCAACGGTACCACCATTTAAGATTACAAGAGTTGTTGCCGACTGATTTCCCACTAAGATTGATTTTTGTCAGTGGTTGCGTAATAAACAAAATAATGACCTGACATGCTTTAATCGTCTGCTCTTTACTGATGAGGCAACGAGGAATAATTAATACCCGTAATTCTCATACATCCCCGTATAGCTAGAACGAAGAATTTTCAGCACGAATTTTCAATTAACGTATGCTGTGAAATTGTTAGGGATTCTTTAATAGAACCATGCAAACTTCCTACTCAGTTGAATGCAGAATCATATCTCAACTTCTTGGAAAATACTTTTCCCACCTTAGTAGATGTTCCATTTAACATTAAAAACAATATGTGGTTTATGCACGATGGTGCTCTTACGCATTATTCTCGAAATATGCAAAATTATTTAAATAACCACTTTCAACAACGATGGATTGGACGTGGGAGTGATCATCCCTGGCCACCGCCAAGTCCAGATCTCAATCCATTAGATTTTTTCTTATGGGGTCATGTGAAATTCATTGTTTATAAACAATCCAACGGAAATAGAATGGGATTGTCAAGAAAAAATTGAGAAGCTGGAAATGAGATTTGAAATAATGCTGTCATTCTTCCGTGTTAGAGAAAATCAGCTAAACGTTGTCAAACGATAATGGCGTCCATTTTGAGACTTTTTTCTAAATAGCCAATAAAATCTAAAACCTACTTAATTCAATTTAATTTTTATTATAAAATGCAATAACATTAGTGTGACAAGTGGTGACATGATACAATCGTATTTCGTGTAAATCTTTAAATTGGTGCGTTTTTCTTGAAAACGGTACATTTTGTGGATATAAAACAAGTACACCTTTTTTATGTAAAATTAGTTTCTCCATCTTAAACTTTACCCGCAGAAACGAAAGCTTTGGTCATAAGAAAAAATATAACAGAAACATGCGAAAATAAAGTCTGTCGACAGCGCCCTCTACAATATGCAGTAGGGCTCTTTAGCTGAGAATATTTAGCTTCCTCCGAGTGGATGTGTTCCTATTTTCAGCTTGATACATCATGACATTTCTGAAATATACCCAATGTTAAAAGTATTTTTTATTACTTTAAAGAGCTGTAACTTCTTTAGGAAGCACATTCGTAGTAAGGCATGTTTGGTTTAATTGATCCCATTTGACCTAAGTAAGCTGTAGTTAAGCAGTGTCCCTATACTTTTGGGACACCCTGTATATAATGATTATGTGTTAGTGTTTTTGTAATGGCACTTGAAAAATTCGCTCACCATCCAAGTGCTGACCGCTTAACTTCGGCGATCGGAAAATTATTAATATACATATATATATATATATATATATATATATATATATATATATATATATATATATATATATATATACAGGGACCACCATAAAGTTGGACACCTGGAAAAAATTTTTATTATTGAAATTTCTGAAAAAATCTATTGGCGGTTCGCTTTTGCATGTCTGACAACCAAAAAATCCATTGTGATATTTGTCACGTGACCATAGATTTCGCGGGAATTTTGAAAAATGTCAACTGTGATGCCAAAAAATGAGTCAAATTGACAAGATATCGAAAAATTATATTAAGAAAATGTATTTAAAATGCAACAAATACCCCATATACCAATTTTCGACCAAATCAGACAAAAAAAATAAAAAATACTATTTATTCCACTCTGCTTTTATTACGAAACATCATAAAATCTTGTTTTACCTGGAAATAGTTTTAATAATATAAATTACATAATTTTAGGTCAAAATTAATCAAATATTTGTAAAATAGACAATTTGTGAGAGGAAAATTAAAAAAATACGATTTAGGCTCGTCGACGGTTGTGTCCATGCCATGTATATTGAAGAGCATGAGCTGATCTAACATCTAACATTTTCAACCGGTAAATAAAATGTAAACAAACTAATATTAGTAATTAAAACTTAACAACACATTATTTATCCTTATTAAATTTAATATTGGTTAGTACATTTGAAATTAGCGATTTTTCTAATTTAATAAGTTGGCTTTGAAAAAATCAAATATTTCGGCTTATAAGGATGAAAATTATTGCTCTTTAAAGTGCACCTCATAGTTTAATTTTATTTAAATCTAAAATTTAAAATTATGTAATTTGTGTTATTAAAACTATTTCACACAGACACACAGACACACCGACACACAGACACACAGACACATAGACACACAGACACACAGACACACAGACACACAGACACACAGACACACAGACACACAGACACACAGACACACAGACACACAGACACACAGACACACAGACACACAGACACACAGACACACAGACACACAGACACACAGACACACAGACACACAGACACACAGACACACAGACACACAGACACACAGACACACAGACACACAGACACACAGACACACAGACACACAGACACACAGACACACAGACACACAGACACACAGACACACAGACACACAACACACACACACACACACACACACACACACACATACAGACACACAGACACACAGACACACAGACACACAGACACACAGACACACAGACACACAGACACACAGACACACAGACTCATATACACACATACACACAGACACACAGACACACAGACACACAGACACACAGACACACAGACACACAGACACACAGACACACAGACACGCAGACACGCAGACACGCAGACACGCAGACACGCAGACACGCAGACACGCAGACACGCAGACACGCAGACACGCAGACACGCAGACACGCAGACACGCAGGCACGCAGACACGCAGACACGCAGGCACGCAGGCACGCAGGCACGCAGACACGCGGATACGCGGACACGCGGACACACGAACACACGGACACTCTGACACACTGACACACGGACACACGGACACACGGACACACGGACACACGGACACACAGGACACACGGACACACAGACACACGTACACACGGATACACGGACACACGGACACACGGACACACGGACACACGGACACACGGACACTCTGGCACACAAACTCACCGGCACACAGACATTTATATTTAATGTAAGTAATTAATTAATTTTTTCGCTTTGTAAATCTCGAATTTTTAAAGCACATGTAACGGTTACGTAATAGATGACAATCGTAAATTTTAAGATTGAGCAGTTGTAATTTAATTTTGACGCGACGTTTTATAAATTTTGATAATGTAGCAATTGACGACCATTCCCCAATGATAGATAGTTGTACCTTAAATTGAGTGATACTTTGCGGTTATTATTTAAATAAAGGTTAAGGCCATTTACTATGTGTTTATTTAAAGAGTTGTAAAGTTGGAAACCAATTTAGTAATAAATTAATTGGATGAATAAGTCATAACTGTATGAGATTTTCCTTAATAATACTTAAGTGAATTTTTTCAGATTAATTTTTAGATCGGTCTAAAGTTGTATGTTCTAAGACCTTTACGTGTTTTAGCGTTTAAAATTTTTTATTTTCAAGTGAATAGTTTGTATTCCTGATTTATGTGGACGATTAGTTCTAATTCATGACGTCAATTTTTTCAAAATTTGAAATGAGGTGGCGCCTTAGCGACAGTTTATTACCGCGTTTAGATTTTGATGAGTTACATCAATCGCCACTTTAGTAATTTGAGTAAGAGCTGCAACCCTACCACTGAGCTAGTTCTAAACCATTTTTCATGTTCAAGCTATTGTAGGTGTCGCGCCTGTAACAGCACTGGTAAATGGACAAAATGGCCACGCAATTGAGAATTGCTAGAACAATGTAGAGAACATATTAAATGTACGTAAATGAAGTGAAAATGTTAATTTATTGGGAAATTTTAATATATGGATGGGCCTACAAAGAGAAGCGTGCTTAAGACAAGGTGTAGGTATAAGGAAAGAAGTCGAACGTAGTAAAAATAGTACGTGGATATGCTTGAAACACACTGTTGTCTGTTGTGTTGCACAGATATGTGGAAAAGCAATTGTGGGTGAGCACCGAAAAATAGCTTGGTAAAGTAAATTTGTAAAAAAAGCAGTATGTAAGAATGTAGATGGGTAATGATTGTTGCAAAGCAAAAAGTGAGATAAAACTGTTATATGAACTGAACAGGTTGTGAAATAAAGAATCGAACGAGATAGTAAGAATGAGTTCAAAATAAATTGAGCAAAGAGTTAAACAAAAGAAGAATAGAACAAATAAAGAACGAAAGTAAGGACAATATTGAGTTGAATAAGATAAACAAAGATGTACAAAAATTGAATAATGGTAACATTGCAGGTGTGGGTAGAATTATTGGTGAAATTCTGAAAAGTATGGAGTTTGAAACAAGGTTACATAAGTTATATAATACATGTATTAAGCATAAAAAAGTACTGATCGATTGGAAAGTCTGATTATTGTTTCGCTGTACAGGGCAAAAATACAGTAAAGCAAACTGGTGCTTTATGGGAAACCTTTGCCAATAATATATATTTATCATATTATATGGCTAGTAAGTATGCGTATTTCAAAACTATTCTGGCCATACACAGTGTTCCAAAACAGTAGGGTAAAACAAAGTTAGTATTTTTTAATGGAACACCCTGCATATCATTTGACTGTAGGCTTCACATAAAATTTACGGTTTTGAAATAATTCGAATATTATCCAAAAAATCGCATTTACAGTTGACCAGGAAAGGACAAAGTGTAATAAATACATAAGAGAAGGATAAATATTAGAGATAAATGCTACAGTGTTAAAAATATACGTTAATCAATTTTGATTTTTCTCTTATGCAATATTTAAATGTGTTTTTTGTGATTATACGCAGTAGCCATGAAATTTAAAACAAGAGAGTTTACTTAAAGTTATTTTACCAATGTCTCAGGCACTTTTTTACTTTTACCTTTTATTTTTTAATTTTTACTTTAACTTCACCTTTTACCGTTAATGCAATTTACGGTATTAGTATGATTAATCAAGAGTGAGGTAATCACCTGCGTTAATGGTAAGTGGAATTCTAAACCACTTTAATCCTGCAAATTGATTCATTTGGGAATTATAAAGCATACAAATCCAGATTTATTTCAACCCTGAAGTAATATTACGCAACAATTTTTCAAAAGGCACACAGCATGCACCGTCTCGTTATCTACAGTGTGACCATAAATAAGTTATTCTGATTCCATTAATTACTCACAATTTAATTATTTATTAGGTTACTAACATTAGCATTAAGGTATTCAGTTTATAATTAAATATAGACTGTGTAATAAAATGTGTTATTGCAGAAATTTTCTTTCAACTTTATTGTATAATGGTTTACTTGTTTATTCCATATTTAAAATAAGTTGGCGTCCGAGTATTTAACTATTAGTTTGAGGACAAAGCAACCCCGATTTCAAAGCGAACATATCTAGGTACATGTAAATATTTTTTCGTTAATAAGGCAAATCGATAAATTTATGAGCTTTAATCTACGACTGAGCAGAAGGCACAAAATCTTCTTGTTATTACCCAAACTGTTAAGTAGCTAAAATTTGTAGCCATGGGTGTAGAAGTATACTTATAGAACCTAAGAGTTTGTACGTTTCCCAACATCTACAGTGTTGTCGTTCCACAAACGTCTCGTATCCTACCTTCCATATCTTCTTTTGCAGTTGGGATATAACATATATACTTTATTTAATATATCCCCATAAGAAGAAATGTAATGAGGTAAGATTACAGTGGTAGTTCATCATTACTAAGCAGATGATGGAGGTTAGGCAAAATTTTTGGAGGAATTGTAGGTAAATACAACCAGTCAGGGAGTCTTGAAAAAATACGGTCTAATAATTCTATTGTGGATAATGACAGACCAAACATTTATAGACCAGTGGTTTTGGTTTTGTATTTGTTGGATCCAAAATGGATTTTCTAATGCGCAATAGTGTATATTATGACGATTTACAACACAATTGCTTCTGAACGAAACCTTTTCAGAAAACATAAGATAAAAGTTAGGATTTATCTCAAGTTGAGCAATAATCCACAGGCAAAGGCTAACTCGTCTTTCGAAGTCATCATTGCGCAATTCTTGGTGTAATTCAATATGGTAAGGACGATACTTATATCTAGTTGTCTTATGTGCAGTTGATTATGACGTTTCACATGATAGTACTATCTGACGACTACAGACATGCGGGTTTTCTTCAATATGAAGCAGAATCTCAAATTCTTTCTCTTGGTTACTGGTACTTTTATTCACCACTTTGCGTTTTACATAATTCACACTGCCAGTATAATCGAATTTTTCCATCAAATTTTCAAACATGGGCCAAGTGGGTTGGCGTCGAACAGGATACTTCATTCTGTATAACCTTTGAGCAAGAAGACAATTCTTTTTGTGCCTCTTCTAACACATAAACTATATCAATTAATTCACTTTTAGAGTAATCCATTATTTTACTATTGAACACACAAAACTTTCACAATCTTAAATGGCTACCAAAATGCAACAACAGTTTGTCATGTGCGAAATTGTTTTCATGGTTATTGCGAATAATCACCAACCATTGAAATATTGAATAATATAGAACAGCCAAAATAACTCAAAAACAGTGAGAGATAGGTATAGGACATACTGAATTATGTGGATTTTAATTCTCTTTAACACAGTATAACAATATACAGAGTGCTCTATTTGAGACAAGTAATATTTTTGAATTTCAAGTTTCGCAGATTTGAACATATATTTTGAACACCCTGTAGAATTTATCTTTCTTCGCCATAACATAGGCTTAAGCTCTTTCCTTAGTGTAAATATAAAGGTTTTTCTGACAAAACACAAGATGGTGCATAATATACACCTGTAAATGCAATTATCTAATTATTTCAAAAACCGCAAAATTTGCAAGCAAGAAATGTGCATAAATAAAATTTTATGATTGCACGTAGTAATTAAATAATCGATTGATATACATGGGTGTTCCATTAAAAATTACTAACTATATCTTGTCCTGCTTTTTTTGAACACTCCATAATCAACAATATGCGCAAACTGAACAACCATATAACATGATAAATAAATTTTATTATCAAAGTTTACCCATGAAGCACTAGTTTATTATATCGTTGACTCGCCATATACAATGATTAAGGGAGTAAGAGTAATTGTAAAAACTGTAGAGGTATAAGCTTGTTGAGCATCCCTGGTAAGGTATTTGATTGATCTAATACGGTCAATAACACAAAGTAGGATTTGGGTTGGTCAAGGTGGATACATGCTAGGAAGGGGATAGGTTGATTAGATGGTTGCTTTCCAGCAGATGACGTGTCTGTATAATGTGTTCAGGATAAACGTGTTAGGCAAGTATGTACTAATGTAAATGGTTTAATGGTTAGTGATGTAAATGAGAATCTTTTACTAAGCGAAAATACGAGAAAACTGCAAGCAATGCTGCGGAACATTGATGAACTCTTAAGAATATGTATCTAAAGGTAGACAGGGTATAACAAAGGCGGTGGTATATAATCGTGAATATGGAAACGAGGGTAGGTTATTTACCTGGTAAGATTTCAGAACAAATTGATGAGTTTGTGTATTAGGATAGTGAACGATACACAGTGGCGCTTATTGGTATATGAAGGTGATATCTGGATATGTCACATAAACGCGACATTAAAACAAATGCTGTACATAAGACTTTTGCGAGGCGTATGCGGTAAACGGGTAGAGTAAAGGATGAGTGAATAATGAATGAGTTTAGTGTTGAGAAATGCGATGGTCAATTTGTATGAAAAGAGTACATTTTGTTGATGTGCTCACATTCAAAGAATGCACGACGAACGATTTACAAAGCAGATATTGTAGGTAAAGTTAAAAAAGGAAGATATCGAGAAACTTTGTTCTTTGTACGTAATAATAAAAGATCAAATAAGTTTCCGCCTACTCCCTATTAACAGGACAGAGTGAACACGCAACGGTGACTATCCCTAAAGGGCACCGTCGCATTTAATAAATACTGGTACATTTCCAAAATTCAAATTTTGATGTAGATACATTTTTGTATGTAAATCTGACATCTCACGATTTACAAGTGGCGGCTAAGCATTTGTTAAACTGGCAAATTTGATAGATTACTGCCACTTTGGTATTTCATGGTCATAACCTGCTAACGCAATTATGTGCCGTCAAACCAAATTGGCACGACCAAAATTTTGAGCGCGATGGTACAGGAATAAATTTACTCTTTTTTCTGACTGTAGGAAGGGGTTTTAGCTAGAGATAAAAAAATCAGTGTGAGGTTTAACAGTAGCAAAATGTAAAGGGCTGTTAAAACATTATTGAAAGTTAATAGTACCGTGAGAGCATTAATTATGTGTATAAAAATTTACTTTCACTGCACATGAAATCAAACTTTACTTCCAGTTACTTTAACATCATTCTGAAGTTGGCCACATTAAATGATCCACATAATTTAAAATTGTTCTTAACGTTTATTAAAATTAATGTTGTTTGCTTTAATTTGTTGTACAAGAATACAAACAAATAGAGGCGATATAATAATAAATAATAATTTGTAATTTTATTAATTATCTTACAATTTTAGGTTACATTATAATAAAATTTACATTAATTTAACAATTACATTATAATGGATTAAAAGTTTTTCAATTTGGGAAACTGGCGTTTTAGTTCTAAATTATATGCTCTATATGAGCTCCATTATTATTTAATCAAGCACCTGTTCGTCTTTTCATATTGTTAAACACATTTTGTAACGGGTCTTGAGTAATGTTTTAAATCGCATCTGTTATTGCATTTTCTTAAATCATCTACAGTATGCAGAGCTGTCTTGATACAAAATTTTTCAAGTGCGCAAATAAAAAGTAATCAAGCAGCGTAAGTCAGGCGATCGTGGGTGCCATAAGCCACTACTAATAATTCTGTCGTCATTAAACTCCTCTAGATATGCACGAGTTCGTGCTGCAGTATGAGTAGTTGCATTATCATGCTGATAATCCCCCCGCGCTATTTCATCATCGTGAAGTTGATTTATTATTGTATTTAAAATAATCTGTAACGTTCAGTTGTAACAGTTTCATTAAAAAATACTGGGCCAACTATACGGTGTGGACTAAAGTTTTGATATCTCTAGTGGAAAATAATATCGCCTGGACATCTATTTATGCTCTCTCCATACTATTATCTTAAACAAATTACTTATAACGTCTTCAAATTGAAAAATTGTAAAAGGGTTAATTATTGACGATTAATATTTCTGTCAATTAATTTTTAAGGCAATAAATTGTTAGACGATATCTGATGATTACAAACTGTTGACGATCAGCTTTCCGAATCCCTGTCGTACGTGTTATTATTTAAACCTTAGGGTTATTCTAGAGTAAAGTTTAACAAAACGTGGTTTGGAAGTTTAAAAAATTTATCAAACGGTAAAAAAATTATGATGGATTTAATAGAACAGGCAACAATAGCGTACGATCGTAGAGATGAAACTGTTACTGTTCTTGATGCATTACGAGAAAAATCATATATGGATTTAGTTGTACAAACTGAAGTATGTCTCTGCTCTCTTCCTTTCTTTTTGCTTTAACAATTTATTTAGGAAATGACCCAATTACAACGTCAAAAAGACCATGAAGTAAAACTAATGACATTTATGGATGTTAAAGGACAGAAGCGTTATATGAAAGATCTTGAAGAAAAAAAATCGACACATAAACAAGAACGGCATAACGCATTACAAGATGAGTTGGTTAAGTATAAACACATTTTAGATAACGTTTGGGTTAGTTTTTCTTAAAATTGTACATGACAGGGGCACACCACATTACATTTCAGTCAATTTCAAATACGCAAAATATTAATGAGTTTGTAGCGAATTACTCTGCAAATGAAATGAACAACTTTTCCGCATTTAATTTCATCGTATCGTTACATTTTGAAGCTGAACGAGTAACTCATGATATTCATGTGCTCCAGAAAGATATTGGTAATTAATAAAAAAAAAGGAAATGCTGCACTAATTCTATTTTCATTTTAGATAAACAGTCAGCAATTAATAAGGAACGTGCTAAAAATCAAACAAAAAATCTGAAAAAAATCAAAATGATGTTCAATTACGAAAAATCAGAAGTCAATTTTGAATTTCCTTTTTGCTGTTTTTAATTCTAAAGTAAATTATTCTTTTAGGCCGATTATCAAGAATCTAAGCTGGCTAAAATGAATAAAATATTTGAACGTTATTGCGATGGAGTATTTAAATTATTCAACGTCTGCAAGTGTGATTTGACCCCATTTGCTAAATTACTTGGTATGTTATATTAATATAAGTTATCTCTCACATAATGAAGCTAGATGGATCAGTCTACCAAACTTTGAAAACTGTTTCACAAACAATCTATATGTACAGGTTGTTTCATTTTCGTATGTTTTACGGGTATCTCGCTTATTTTTTAGGTTAGAACCTTGCGGTTTTCGCGACACCGTGCTATTTTTTAATGAAACCGAAGATGCACTAATCAAATTTGCCATAGCCATCTTAGCTTGTGTGCTACAGGGTGATTTTGGAAAAATTGCATTTTCACTCATCCCCTGTAACTCTGTTATTGTCAGACATATTAAAAAAGTAAAACTGCTATTTGTAGATTTTTTTACGTAGAATCCAGTGGCGTACTTAGATTTTCTTTAAAGGTGACAGTTTTTGAGATATTGACATAACCTACTTTTTTTCACGGGACACCCTATATATTTTTTTAAAATCTTTTTTTCCTTGCCAAGAGCTTTTCAAAAATATAGCATAGTCTATATTTAGTTTTATAAATAACGTGAAAAAATTATTTTTTTCTATAATTTACTTTGATAATAGTGGATAGCCGTGGGTAACCATGGTAACGCAAAAAACAAAATAATTAACGTTCTGTCATTACATAGGTGTTTGATTTTTGAAGTTTATGCTTCTCTCAAATTATTCCTGGTTACATTTTCCCAAATTTAGTGCTGATACTTATTGTTATTCGTTGTTTTTGTTTATTGTTATCGTTCTTGCTCTTGTTGTTGTTGTTGTTTAATTATTTTTAATATGGCTCGAAAGCAAAAATTTGAAAACTTTGAAAAATATGATATGAATACCTGCTTCATATTATCTAATGAAAACGCAGACCAGGCCTTAGAACTCTATCTGAACAGGTCGGTTAATCTTTACCTTAGAATTTGTATTTATTTTATATACCTATTTTGTCATATAGATATCCCGAAAGAAGACAACTCGACAGAAGGATATTTCAAAAATTAAAATGTAATCTTTGCCAACATGGCTGTTTTGACAAACCTCGACTCCGAGTTTACAAAAAGGAGAACGAGGAATCAGAGATCAACGTGTTAGCAGTTGTTCAAGCCACTCCTGAAACCTCGTGCAGGAAAATAGATAAAGAGACCGGTGTGTCTAAAACAACAGTGTGAAGGATTATGAAAAAAACATAAATTCAAACCCTACAAGTATAAACTTGTTCATCATCTGCACCCTGGTGATGCTGAACGTAGATTGGAGTTCTGTAATTGGTTTATAAATATAAAAACTCAGGAAAATAGTTTTGAAAAAAAAATAGTTTGGTCAGACGAGGCACATTTCACAAGTTCGGGAATCCTTAATAGACACAACTAGCGGTTTTGGAGTCAAGAAAACACCCACGTGATTTTTCCTAGAGAGCGTCAAGGCAGGTTTGGATTTAATGTCTCCTGCTTTATTTTTAACCGAAAAATAGTTTACAAGATTTATGAAGAAAACCTAAACTCTAATGGGTGCATACAAATTCTACAAGAAAAAACTATGAACATTTTAGAAGATATTCCACTGGCTCAACTGAACGATACATTCTTCCAGCAGGATGGGGCTCCAGCCCACAATGCTAGAATAATACAAAACTGGCTAAACGAACGTTTTCCCAGGAGGTGGATTGGAACAAATGGGCCTGTTCGATGGCCACTATGATCACCGGATCTCTCGGTTTTGGATTTTTTGTGGGGTATTTAAAGAATAAAATTTATTCAAGGCAATATGCCAACATGCAACAATTAAAAATTGCAACGGAAAATGCTTTTGCAGAATTACGAAGACAATCATTTATTTTGAAAAATGCTATTAAAAGAATTTATAAGCTTTGTGAAACTTGTAGGAGACATAATGGTCTGCAATTTGAACAATATTTTTAATTAATTAATTATTTTGTTTTTTATCAATGTAAATTATAGAAAAAAATCATTTTGTCACGTTATTTATAAAAATAAATATAGACTATGCTATATTTTTGAAAAGCTCTTGGCAAGGGGAAAAAGATTTAAAAAAAACTAAAGAAAATCTGAGTACGCCACTGGATTCTACGTAAAAAATCTACAAATATCAGTTTTTACTTTTTTAATATGTCTGACAATAATAGAGTTACAGGGGATGACTGAAAATACAAATTTTTCCAAAATCACCCTGTAGCACAAAAACTAAGATGGTAATAGCAAATTTGATTAGTGAATCTTTGGTTTCATTAAAAAGTAGCACGGTGTCGCGAAAACCGCAAGGTTCTAACCTAAAAAATAAGCGAGATGCCCCGTAAAACATACGAAAATGGGACAATCTGTACAGCGTGATACATTTTCATTGGAATTAAATAGTATCTGTTATTAGTAGAGGTACTGTGGTATGTCATCGTACTGTATACATCTCTTAGCGGCCGTAGCACAACCAACTATGTGCTTGTTTTTGGTAGTCTGTCAATAGAATTAAGTTGGGCACGTTTATGTTAATCGGAAAGGGGGGCGTGTTAGTGGCAAGTAGGCTAACTTATGGCAATACGGACCGGTAGTAGGTTTACACCGTTAGTAAGGATTTTTGCCAGGGTGCGGCTTGGTTAGTTAAATTCGGTTACAGACGATACCAGCATAATTTGCTCTATCTGCGATGACCACGAGAAGCGTGCAGAGTTGAAACACACAAGCCCCGCTGTTGACAATTGGATCGACTAGGAATGGCGAGTTGGTAAGTGGAATGTCAGAGGTATGTATGAAAAAGAGTGTGATATTACCGATGTGTGCATCCGAGACTGGGCGCAAAGGAAAGGACAATGTATAGAGAACTGATGGTAGTATGACACTATGGTCAGAGGTTGAAAAGGAAGTGCAAGGTAGAAAAAGATTATAAGTGAAAGAGGGAAAATGTGTTACGTACCAGTAAACAGAGTAAAAGACTAGGAAAGTGAGAATTTCTGGAGTGATGTAAAATTGAATGTATGTGACCCAAAAAAAAAGTGACTTTAATGGGAGATTAAACTGGATAGGGTGGATGTACAGAGGAAAGATGTGGAACCTCGGGAATATTTATCTGGAAAGTATGCTTCACGATCAAATCGCACTAGGGGTCGTGAAAGCTTACCAAGGTAAGCGGACAGACAACGTAACTGCAATGGACGTGGAGAGTTCGAGATAAGACGTAAAGTAGCTAAAATTTAAATTAAAGCACTTTACACTTACCATAAAACAAAAAATGACAATATTCAATTCGTAAAATAGTCTCTAGGTACCACCCAATCTAAAATTGTTTTGAAATAAATAGTCTTAAGCGAGTTTTTAAATTAATCCTATCTGACTGTGCAAGACATAATTGTAGCCTACTCGATTACGTCATACACAATTCAATCTCAAATACCCAACACGTAGAACACCCCTTCACTTTTAAATAGTACGTTATACTTGGTCCCAATGATTTTAATAAATTTAGCTTAATCCAAAACAATAAACATATACATGCGACTTTAATCTTGAAAGTCCTTAAGTACAAGTAAAAACAAAATCGCTCAAACCTTAAGGAAATGTTGAAGGGTATAAATTACCCGAAAATTATTGGTTACACTCTGTATACTAATAAAATCAAGGTGGCAAGACGTTGTTATATACTTTCTAATTTACCCTCGTATAAATATGAACGAATATTTATCATTGTTACCAAAATAAAAAAATATCACCCAATTTGGAAAAACAGTAGGTTTTGTTTGCAATATATTTAAACATTTTCATGAATGGATTGTTCCTATTCTGTAACTTCCATTCATATCTACATCTGCCATTACGACCAATATTGCCTATTCAATGAAACTATGAACACAAGAAGTTACATTTTATAGCCGGTCTGTCTCAAAATAAACAATTGTCAGAACAATCGTTATGAATACAGCCAAAGTATCAAATCACTGTTAATCTGTAACACACAAACTGACCTTTTACTTTAAATCTTACATTACAATTGGGACCAATATCATTAAAATAAGAGACTAACTCTATTAACACAACTGTTCAGTATTAATTGTTTAACCTACTATGTTATTATAAACATATAAAAAATTATGATGCGAGTTGATTATCGTATGGACTAATCAAAATTTTCAATACTAACTCTGGCACCTTCATGTGACAATCAATCGTCCACTAATCAACGATATCGAAAATTATTCTTACTTATAAATTTCTTAGTCCTGTATACGGGGTAATATCCTATTTAATGGGGTTTAGCTCCTTTAATTAGTCCTGAGGAGTATATACACTCGTTCCGCTAATATGAAGCCTTTCAGATACAAACAGTGGGCCAATGAGGCGGCACAAATTGGTTAAGAAACAAATACTCTTTTAATACATACTTTTATTTATATACTTAACTAAAAACCAATAATAATATGTAGGTAAATAATTTACTTAAAGTCGTTATTCAAAATGAATATACCGTACATATGAAATGCATAAAACAGTTATGTATGGAAGAAAACACAAGGGTACGTTTTTAGAAATCCCTGCACGTGTGTAAGGTACTCACGACAAGTCAGCTGTGTTCAGTTTTGTAGAATTACCAAACGTGTCGGACAGGCAAATGTCGGACTACCGAGATTACACTGCATTTAAATGCTCAATTGTCTATACACATGATCTATTGAATGGCGTTGACAAACACACATGTATTTACATTAGTATTATAAATATTTAATACTTTAATACTTCAATATAAAATATCCAAAAAATCTTTACTATAGCGTGGGTTTTATACAAAATGCTTTTCTTAGTATAACGATTGCTGTTTGTTACAAAACGATTTAAACACTTTACTTAAATTTTTAGAAAAGCTTTATAACTACTTACCATTCACATATAACCAATTTTCTTGTAAGATTTGTAATACTCTATTCTCAACAATGGGTTCTGGCAGAATACAACTGATGTTTTAACTACAATACTTAACTTTCTGCAACATAAATTAGCACAGATCGTTATGTTCTCTTTCAAAAGCACTTGTGCAACCATTTTATCTAAAGGTTCGCTAAGTCCCCTCTTTAGTCTACCACTCTTCCTTCTTTATAGGGACTCACTTCCATATTGCCAACGTCATCAATAACCTATCCTCTATATTACAACCGACCACTGTTAAAAGGTTTATAGTGTAGACTGTAAACTTCTGTTTGACAAACTAAAAAATTGTTATAGTTTTAATGGTTTCAGCTTGAAATTAATTTCATCGTGTTTGGAAAACAGATATCAAGTCGTTAAGGTGAATGGGAAGTCTAATTTCAAGCTTTTCAAATTCTAGAGTCCCTCAAGGGTCAATCCTAGGGACACTTTTATTTATGATTTTTATAAAATATTTTCAATATCACCTACCTACTGTCAGCAAACGTATTTTGTACGCAGATGACAATACAATACTAACCTAACTAATAATTTTGATGTAGTTCAGACGTATTCCAAAGTTGTCCTAGGCATTACCGAAAGTTGGTGTATTTCCAATGTATTTACATTAAACAACTGAAATGATTGTGGCGTTAAATATCATTAAAATCCAAATCCTAGGTGTGCTAAGTTTCTGGGAGTATACATTGATGCCAGAGTCAATTTTTCTGAGCACAGAAGTTATACAGTGCGGATGATAAGTCTTACCCCCCTTTTAATCTCCGTTACTGAAGACAAAATTGAAAAACGCTCGGACACCTCTATTTTTTTCAATAGCAAGGGGGGTCGTGCGATACATCGTTGGAAAACATTTTAAAAGTAGAATTCAAAAATTATCATTTTTAATTTTTTTAAATAAAAATACAAATAAAAATAAACAAACAAATAATATTAAATTAAATCTTCAAAAATAAATGAACTGGACAAATTATTCTAATTAACAACTTAATTACTGCAAGAGGTGTTCAAATTGTTCTCCATTTACTTCCTGGCAGAAGTAGATTGTTTGTTTGGTTTCCTCCCTAACACCTTTGTAGGGTCTGCATATCAATTCTGTTGCATTCTTCGAATATTTTTTGACGAAGTTCATCAAGTGTCATCAACTGGCTCGCATACACTTTGGATTTAAGGTAACCCCATAGGAAAAAATCCATACGAGTCATATCTGGTGACCTAGGTGGCCACTCAATGAACCCACGACGCCCAATACATCTCGGATATAAATTGTTTGAAAAATTTCGAACTCGAGCAGCGTAATGTGGTGTAGCTCCATCTTGTTGAAAAACAATATCTTGATTGAATTCACCTGGGTTGGTTCTAACCACATCATTAATTGCAGGGATTATTTGTGTTTCCAATAGGTTAAGGTAGCTATCCCCCGTTAAGTTACCTTCGATAAAAAAAGGGCCTATAATGTGATTCCCTAGTATATCTGCCCAAACCTTTAATTTAGTTGGGTATTGTGTGTGGCACTCTCGAAACAATCGAGGATTTTCGTCAGACCAATAGCTTATGTTTTGTCGATGTACATGACCGTTTAAATAGAATGTAGCTTCATCGGAAAAACAAATATGTTGTAAGTAATTTGGAGCTTGTGTAATATTATTATCCATAATTTCACAATATTGCATTCGTCGATCTGGATCATCCTCTGTCAATTCATGCACCATTTTTATTTTATATGGGTGAAATTTTTGCTCCTTTAAAGTGATTAAAACGGTCGAGTGACTTACTTCGTCATTTGCGAGCAACATTTCTACTTGAACTGGATGGATTTACTACAAATTGGGATACAATATCTACTTGTTTTTCCTCAGAAGTCTTATTTCTACCAACCCGTTTTTTGTTTTTGACAGAACCAGTTTCAAAAAAATTGTTGATGAGTAGTCTATAGTAATGTCGATCAATTGGACGATCCGGAAAACGTTCATTAAATATTCTTACCGCTTCATGAAAGTTACGGCCAGCTTCACTAAATATTAGAACGGCTTCACATTTTTCCACTAAACCACGAGGTTGTACCATTTTGTGTGTTTGGAATACAAAAATTTACAGGGTACCACCAAAACTCACCAATTGTTAATAATTACGCTTTGCTGTTGTCAATATTGTTTAGACTCAATAGTGCTAAATGCTTGTTATTTTTGACAATACTTGTCAAAAACTAGACACGCCAACTAGATTGTTTAAAAAAAGTTTTCTAACAATGATACTTTCTCATCTACAAAGTATTTATTCGGCAATAAGTAAGAATAAAAATTAAATAAACTTTGTTAATATATTGTCCCATATGAAAGTAATACCAGTGTACCTGATTTGGTACTGTTGAGGATCTTAAAGGAATATATTGTTATTAACCAGGAGACAACTGAGCTTAAAATAAAGTGTTAGGGAGGAAACCAAACAAAGAATCTACTTCTGCCAGGAAGTAAATGGAGAACATTTTGAACACCTCCTGCAGTAATTAAGTTGTTAATTAGAATAATTTGTCCAGTTCATTTATTTTTGAAGATTTAATTTAACATTATTTGTTTGTTTATTTTTATTTAAAAAAATTAAAAATGATAATTTTTGAATTCTACTTTTAAAATCTTTTTCAACGATGTATCGCACGACTCCCCTTGCTATTTAAAAAAATGGTGGGGGTAGCTGTCAAGGGGAGGGGGTGGAAGGGATGACAATTTTTTTTTTGTTGAAAAACACCTCGTTTGAAATAAAAATTGTCGTGTCCGAGCGTTTTTCAATTTTGTCTTCAGTAACGGAGATTAAAGGGGGGTAAGGCTTATCATCCGCACTGTATATCCAGACGGATTTCTATTAACATTTATCTCGTACTTCGCCTTGTTGAAAATGTTTCTAAATCCATTTTGAGAATCGATTATTTCTCAGTTAACCACAGTCACATGTACTACTGTAACCTATCCTGGGGAAATTGTTATAACTCCTCCCGCTTTTTCATTACCGGGCCGTACGAATTCTAGGAGGTATTTCGTATAATGAAGGTTGCAAAAGTATCTTCATAAAACTTGAAATTTTAACGGTACTTAGTATTTTCATTTTAAATTTGGTTTTATACGCTAAAGTAGAATCTGAAATTTTTTGCTTAAGGTAAGGTGTACATAATTATTCTAGAAGGCACTGTAAAGATTTCTGTCAAAACCTTTACAAGTTAACAAAATCGCAAAAAGTTTTTAGTACATTACCAAATCGGTTAAGAAATATGGAAATAAGAACTTTAAAAGTAAAGATTAAATCGTTGTTAATCGAATTTGAAAAATATAATTTTAGTCCTTCAGAAGATGTTATTTTGACTTCTGTGAATGTATATGTATACATAATACAGCATATTATTATTACTAAATGTCACTGATCCAACGCAAATACTGGGCCATCCATCTACGCCATCTTGAAACTCTTAAGAAAAACGTAATAACCTCTGTAATTTCCAAATTCTAAATTCATATCTATTAAAATCAACAATCCGAACTAAACCCAAATTTTTATGAAGTTATTACAAATGCGTGAATTCTCCTTCCGCACAATTTACATATCATAAATTCACTTACGCTACTCATTCATAGCAATTTTGGACTTACATTCCGGAAAATACAAAAGCTACACAGCGGCACACATTATTGTTTCAATATATCACTTCTTATAGGACATCTAAATGTCATTTTACATAATATTCATGGGTTTACTACAAATTCCAGTGGCATAACATTTACACCAACACTTATGCTCGAAAAAAAATTGGACCGTGCAAACACTTTTATACAATACCGGAAATGCGTCATGCTTGACCTGGTCGTTTATGGATGAAGGCCTTAGAAACCTGGTTAAGGACACAAAAGTAATGCATAGATCGGATTATGAAACAACTTTTAAGTTGCGTCCTGAGAATGAAAAGGACGAATGTACGGTGAAAAAAGTTGAACGGAGCGCAAGCGTAGAGAATTAAAGTAGAAGAACTTTAAGCTGTGTAAATCAAATGATGTAGAACTATCTGCAAAAAAGGACAGCATGTAAAGAACGCGTGCTTCGCAATGATTGCTAGAAAGAATAAGACGTAGGAAAAAAGAAGCCGTAAGGATTAGTAACGACCAACAGAAAGAAGGCAGTACAATTTTGAAAAAACAAGAAACATTTCCTGTAGTAGTTAGGAATGAAACCCTAGTGCAAATCAGCACGCAATACGAGTGTTAAGTATCACGAACTAGATAGTACGAGATGAATAAGTATTTAAGAATCGTTGGCAAATATTGTGCGGAAGTGGGGGTAAGATATCTAAATGGTTAATAGTCAGAATGTAGAGGAGATAAGAAATGAAGTTGGAGACGATATTAAGTAAGATTCGGAATGTTGAACATGGATTCATGCCTGGAAGGGGAAACGTAAATCAGGCTCTTCAGCAGGTGATAGAAGTGTTTAAATGTGTAGAAGGAACTTACTGTGCATTTACAGACTTCCAGAAAGCGTACGAGCGAGTTAACAGCGAGAAACCTTAGGGCATCTTAAGTGAAGGTGGAGTGAGTAAATACTTAGTAAATAGAGTAAGATCAGTACATAGCGGGCATGGGTCCAGGTGAGAGAGGACTTGAGTTGATATCTTAAAATATAGGAAGAAGTTATAAAACTAAAGCGAAAACGCGAACAAGTTTTAAACAATGCTGAAGAAGCTATGTAAGCTCTATCAGAGTTGTAAAGGTAAACGTGAACATCGCAAAGGTGGTAGTGTTTCATTGTAAACATAAACAAATGATAGCGTGTTTACGTTGCACGATAAAATAGCGTGTGTATCACGTTAGTACCATATGGATGTAATAAAATAAAATAAATATGTACATAATATATGGAGAAGCGTATGCGGTAAATGGGTAGAGTGAAGGATGAGTGAATAGTGAATGAGTGTGTTGTGGACAACGGTCACAAACAAATAATAAACGAGGGACGATTGACAAAGCAGATATGTGTAGATAAGATTGAATAGGTAAATATTGAGAAAATTTGTTCATTGTACGTAAAGTGTGCGGAAGTGAGACTTGGGTATGCCAAAACAAGGGCGACTAGCATAAATGCAATGGGTACTATACTATTGCGGAGATTAAGTGGTAAAACTGGAATGGATAGCGGGAGGGACGTACCGGTAATGAATGGGTGTGACGTGGAAAAGTCAATGGTCGATCTGTTTAAGGGAAATTCGCTTCGTTAGTTTGATCACACCGAAAGAATGACCGAAGAAAAATTGGCGAAGCAAATATGGGTAAATAAAGTTAAGGGTAAATCTAATAGTGTCAGACCTGGAAGGTGGTTGGTGAATGCAGTAGAAAACGCAATTAACAAAAGAAAGATAACGAGTTTTAGAAATAAAAGAATGTACCAGAATGAGTTCACGAATCTTGTAAACGCAAAAGAAATGTGTAAAGGGAATATAGTATAGACAAGAATTGTTAATGGGATACCGGATTTCAAAAAGTCTCGCACCAAGGTGTTATCTTTGAAACGGGTAAAGGGATAGTTATTAAATTCTAGGACGATGAATGGGACTGTATTCTGCATTTTTTAAAGTAAACGTCAAATTTTGGACGTCAGCGTTTAGCGTACCGCATCCATCTTGAATTGTTTTAAATGGCAACCTAGTTCGAGTGATATGTCACAGAAAAGGTTGTTTGTTCCTCTTTACAAAAATATTGGCTTTGTACAACTTTACTATGGAATTATGAGAGAATTTTAACAAAAACGTAAAAAATGTAATTTTAAACAAAAGAATTATAACTAAACAATTTACTAAGTTGCAGTTACTTCATTGTAATAAGTGCTCAAAACGGTGGCCATTGGTTGGTTGACAATGCTACAACCTCTCTTCGAAGCTAATAATAGATTTGTTGATCATTTGTGGAGTAATTGCCTGAATTTCGCGACGTACGCGATCCTTTAAATCAATTACGTTAGTTGGTCTGTTAACATAAACGCATTCTTTCAGGTAGCCCCAAAGAAAAAAATCAAGTGGTGTCAAGTCGGGTCACCTTGCCGGCCACTCACTTACACCTCTTCGACCAATCCATCTCTGCATCCATATTTCCTAACATATTTTTGGAGGTGCGCCATCTTGTTGAAAGTATCAAATGGTTTTTCACCAAACACGCCACACATTAACCTTTGGCTGATGCTGTGTATGAAACAACTTCTGATCAGTACCGAGAATTATGTCTGTTAACAGAACCATTCAAGCAAATTGTGGCTTCATCACTGAATGCAACAAAATCTAAGAAATTGTTTTTGCATCCTAATGTTCATTGTAACTGTTTCACAAAACTCTAATCGTCGATCAAAGTCGGCTTCAACTAATTCTTGCTGGTTTTGAACTTTATACGGATGAAATTTACTTTTATGCACAATAGTATGTATATATGTTCTACAAATACCATGATTTCTTGCCAATACACTAGTAGATGTTTTAGGGTTGCCTTGAACATCTAAAGTTTTATCTTCATTAATTGCACTTAGCGATTGTTTTGTTCTTGAATTTGCATTATTGCAAATAAGTTCAAATTACACTTTTCAAGATGTGTGCGTGTATGCGTGTGTGCGTGTGTGCATGTGTGCAGCCTGGGGGACGCTACAATATTGTTATGGTTTATGTTATGTTTTAATCATTTATCCAATATAAAATTAATTTTAGTCACACAAATATAAGGAATTCCTAAAATCTGAAGAAAATAAAAAATTTCTCGGAAGCGAATGCTTCATGAAAATGAAAGGGTACAACAAATACAATCGTTTGAGAAAATAAGACAGCGGGGCGCATTTAAAAAATTTGAGAAAATCCTAATTTTCTTTTTTGGCTCAGCCTGTATACAGATATTCGTCGATGATTTTTGTTACAGTTAGAACATATTGTTTGCCTTATTATGTAAAATAAACAATTATTTATTTATTACTCCACCATATACATACTGTTTATTTCATAGTGATTTCGATATAAAAATGGTCATAACTCTTTAAATGCTCTGTGTAGTTATGTGCCACCTCATATTGTAAGAACAGGCATTATAAGAGGAATCTAAATATAAGGAAATATACAGGGTGTCCCATTTAAAAAATTGTATGTTTGTGTTACCACGTAGTTATGAATCATCCTGTAGCCATCGGCATATTTTCCAAATAACGAACATATCGTTGCCTACAATTTTTGTAAATTTTTTTTTTGATATACTCTATCATAACGGAGTTATCGACTAATCCCACACTAAATACTCACCCTGAATGTCAACAAAAACAATACCTTGATCGGCTTCACAACTAGTGAAATTAATTTAAAATGTCAGGTTTGATGTATAATTTATTTCCAAATTTTGGTGTGACATTTTCTTGCTGAATACTACACGAGCGTAAATTATTCCTGGAAATTTTTAAGCTCTTGTGATAATATAAGTGATAAAATTTATCACGTTTGGAGGGTGACCAATATTTCATTAATCATCACTCTATCAAATTCTAAATGATTCTGAATATTCCAAAACAGAAATCTACCACTCGTTAAGGGGACGTAGTAAAAACCAAGAAACGTGTACAGTTTTCGTAAACTATATGGTTCCTTGCAAAATAATTATTAAAACATTACGTTGACTCACCTTGTTGTTGTTAATATTATGATTTAAAACTGTTACTTTTTTAGGTAATAACGTTGGTGTAAACAGATTTAATGTTATGCTGTTTCTCCAAATATTAGACGGGCAAGTAAATGATCTACTCATGAATGTTTACTTACGACAAAAAATATCAGTACGTACATTAATAGGCTGTAGTAGAAGAGGGCACCCTCCCCTCCACTTTTTTACGTCACAAGCCCTGTCCACTTTCACTTTTTATACGCTCACGTGTGAGACCATATTTTCCACCGCTATGGTTTCTTTTCGGAGGCCCTTCTCATCCCTAATTATTTTTACACACCCACGTGTAGGACGTGTTTTTTCACCCCTATTTATATAACGTGTGAGCTGGTATTTTCTACCGCTATGGTTTCTTTTCGGAGGGCCTTTTCACCCCTGATTATTTTTGGTTGTATTAAGAGCCTTTTTGACAGCAATTTTGTACATGCTCACGTGAGGGGCAGATGTAGACCTTGGGCTAGGTTTTGTGGCTAGGGGGCAGGACATGGGTTTGGTCTTGGGCTAGGTCTAGACCTGGAGCTGGTCTTGGACTGGGCTAGGTCTTGGACTTGGGGCTTGGGCTAAGTCTTGGACCAGGAATTGGTCTTAGGATGATTTTTGAAGGTCAGCTTTACCCTAATTAAGGTCCTTTTGGCTATATTAAGAGCAGTGCCCCTGGAGGTAAGGCAAACGCACACGCATACAATGTTTGGAATTGCATAATTACCCTAATAAGATATTATTATTAAAATTATCGATCCTATTGTTTTAAAATGGTCATATGCTATTGGATACGTTCGGATGATCTTTTACCTATACGAGAAATTTATTTATACATTGTATTTCTAATAAGGAGGTTCTTGTAAGACAGCAGTTGTGTTAAGGATTGACCTTGCGTGGGGGAATTTTAATGACAGTAAAATTTAATTATATAACACTTATTTTTATTGTAAATGTCATAATTAAAAAATCCTCAGTGAGTTATAAAAAATAATTACTGACATTCAGGTTATTCTCTAATGAAACAACAATTTTTTATTAAGTTAATTAATTATGTAACAGTTATTACAATATTGTCTTCTAAAACGAATATTGAAACATAGCTTACCTGCATTGATTTCATTGAAATATGTTTCATATCCATCCGACCGTTAAAATGTTGTACGCCTTAATATTTTTTTAAAGAAACTTGTTACGTATAAATTAGATGCGTTTTATAACTGTAATTAAAAATCTGTATAAGTAAATAAATAAGAGATTACCAGCACACTTATCAGCTCTGTACTTAAAGAGCATTTTTGAGGGATTGGTTTACGAGTGATAGTCACTGCTTTGTGTTGATCGTCTAAGCAAACTAAATTACTTTCTACGTTTTTTACTTATGCATAGTTGATGTGTAACTGGTTCTCTATCAGTAAAAGTAATTTTTTCAAAGCGATTTGAAAAGTATTCATGTACATACAGACACACAAATTGTTTATTGAAACGCACTCATTAACAGTTATAAAAAAAATCTCATTAAGAGTTTGAAATGTAATAATTACGTGTGCAACATACGGTTTTAAATTGACCATGTATTTTCCCATATTATTTTTTATTCGAGTTTTTAAATTTTTATTACAATGATTGTTATCAACATTATCACATTTCTATTAAAGATCATTTTGATATAAAAAGGGATGCCTAAAATTTAGCATTGCATTTTCAATTTTGGTAAAACATAATTTCGTTTTGAGGAAACGACCTTCAAAACAATCAGTCAATCAAACCAGATACATAAGAATGTTTTAATTATATCCATTTAAATAGCGAAATAAATAAATTCAAGATGTATCTGAAAATGACTTCTATCAAAAAAAGGTTGTCTTTTTAAAAAACCTTAGATTTTTATAAAACAAGACCGAACGTCGTAGTCGTTATTGAAAATGCTCAACCACCTACGTACAGTATACATTGCAATAACAAATATAATTCAACTCATTACTTTTATGAATGCGTTTCAATAAACAATTTGTGTGTCTGTATGTATATGAATGTTTTTCAAATCGCTTTGAAAAAATTACTTTTACTGATAGAGAACTGTGTAATATCAACTATGCATAAGTAAAAAACGTAGAAAGTAATTTAGTTTGCTTAGACGAGCAACGCAGAGCAGTGACTATCAATCGTAAACCAATCCCTCAAAAATGCGCTTTAAGTACAGAGCTGATAAGTGTGCTGGTAATCTTTTATTTATTTACTTGTACAGATTTTTAATTACAGTTATAAAACGCATCTAATTTATACGTAACAAGTTTCTTTAAAAAAATATTAAGGCGTACAACATTTTAACGGTCGGATGGATATGAAACATATTTCAATGAAATCAGTGCAGGTAAACTATGTTTTAATATTCGTTTTAGAAGACAATATTGTAATAATTGTTACGTAATTAATGAACTTAATAAACAAATTGTTGTTTCATTAGAGAATAACCTGCATGTCAGTAATTTTTTTTTATAACTCACTGAGGATTTTTTAATTATGACATTGAAAATAAAAATAAGTGTTCTATAATTAAATTCTACTGTCATTCAAATTCCCCCACGCAAGATCAATCCTTAACACCTGCTGTCTTACAAGAACCTCCTTATTAGAAATACAATGTATAAATAAATTTCTCGTATAGGTAAAAGATCATCCGAACGTACCCAATAGCATATGATATTTTAAAACAATACGATCGATAATTTTAATAATAATATCTTATTAGGGTAATTATGCAATTTCCAACAATGTATGCGTGTGCGTTTGCCTAACCTCCAAGGATACTGCTCTTAATATAGCCAAAAGGACCTTAATTAGGGTAAAGCTGACCATCAAAAATCATCCTAAGACAAATTCCTGGTCTAAGACCTAGCCCCAGCCCCAATTCCAAGACCTAGCCCAAGTCCAAGACCAGCTCCAGGTCCAGCCCTAGCCCAAGACCAAACCCAGGTCCAGCCCCCTAGCCCCAAGGCCTACATCTGCATGTGAATATGTACGAAATTGCTGTCATAAAGGCTTTTAATACAACCAAAAATAATCAGGGGTAAAAGGGCCTCCGAAAAGAAACCATAGGAGTAGAAAATACCAGCTCACACATGCGCAGTTATAAAAATAGGGGTGAAAAAACACGTCCTACACCTGGGTGTGTAAAAATAATTAGGGATGAAAAGGGCCTCCGAAAAGAAACCATAGGGGTGGAAAATATGGTCCCACACGTGAGCGTATAAAAAGTGAAAGTGGGCGGGGCTTGTAATGTAAAAAAATGGAGGGGAGGGTGCCCCTCTTCTGCTGGCAGTATCCATTAATTTAATATTTTCACCAACCTATTTTTAGAGTAAATCTAAAGCAAAGACACAAATCTCTATAATCAGAGAAGATTTGGAACCGTTAATTATAAATCCAGTTGGTAAGATAGTACCAACAAACCCATGTCCTTTGTACGCTTACCATAACTATTTATATTCTGAGATTTTGTAATATTAATATTTCAGGTGTGTGGAAAAAGAACAAGTCAGCGACGTGGTTGACATATTACAATATGTTCAAAATAAGAAAGAGGCAGAGATTAACTTAAGGGAGAGGTTAAAACTACCTGATGGTTTGGATAGATTACACAACGTCTCATCGTGCCATTTACCAAAATCTCGCGCAATCATACAAAGAAGATACCAATAATTTAAGTCGTAATTTAATTTATTATAAATTTTTTCAATACATTATTACAGCGGAAATTTAATTAATTGCCGAGCTGCTTCGATTTGAACTCATTCTTGGCATTATCTGTAGGTTAAAATATGAACCTTCATTTTCAAACAGTTTTTCGTTTGGGTTTTCAGTTTGCGACAATTCTGGTGTTGGTGTTGGTTCCTTCGCCTCTCCACGTACTGCTTTTTTAGTGACCCACAAGTTTACAGCGAATTTGACTTCAGTTAGAAGCGCTTCGCAGTAGCTAACCTAAAACTGTAAAGTAAATATGATTGTACTCATGCGATTGACACAAAAACCTTTTGCTCTAGGGATATGTTACGAACATTCCATAAAAATTCAACAACCGCAATGCAAAATGAAATGACGACACCAACACCTAGAACCAGAAACACTCCACCAACATTTGCCAATTTCAAACCTTCCTCTTTTTTCTCTTCCGTTTCTTCTAGCTATTGCAAAAATAACTTACAAAATTAATAAAAAGCTGCTTAATTACCTCGCAAGGTTCCTTTTTAATTAACTCCTTCCACCACTTCTTCTTTAACATTTGTAGAGCGCCACTTTCTTGATATTTGAGAATCGCTCCATTAATTTCGCCACGATACGGTGCATCAATTGGCATAGCAATTCCATAACCTTTTGAATCTAACCAATCCCCAATTTCAGCCAACTCACACTGTTTGCTTATTTCGTACTCCATTGACGCACTTTCCATAAAAAACGCGTATTCTTGATTTTTATTTAATACTTTTCGCACGCCTTCATTATTTTTGGTAACGAAAGTTGACGGTTTGAATCCGCTCATTTTATTCCAAACAGCTTGGTATTTAGAGTAATTAGACTCTTTAAAAAATCGTAAGTGCTACCATTAATAAGTGTGCCAAACTTTATTTTATTTTGGGCAACGAGATCATCTACGTTATTAATTGATACACCACTGCGTTCTTTTGAAAGATACGCGGCCAGATTTGCTGTATAGGAACTGGTCATGAGTAA
>JARFJB010000198.1:1407500-1412500 GCA_036346205.1 Vesta saturnalis | reverse complement strand
AGAACAGCGGTATATTAGCTTAGATCACAATTTTTAATATTTAACGTTTTCAGGGACGAGACCAAATATTTTGTAAGCGTTTTCATCGAAATCACATATTCGGAAATGCTTTCTTTTACATTTGCCTAGTTGTCGCTTTTTTTAAACACCTTTTTCTATCTGTAAGCTTTTAAAGTATTTTATTATAACGTATGGCACATAATCTTTGAGAAAAGAATACTGTTTTGAGATCAAAATCAACAGACGCAATTACCAAAATAATTAAATTTTATTAATATTACATCTTTTGACAACATGAAAACTAACCCGCAAAACTGATAGCGGACCAAGCTCTTCAATGGTGCACAATTTGGTTAACACTTGCCTCATCTTCCATTGGACAATGCCTTGGTCAACTTCCCGAGTTTTTATAAAAATTATTGGGTGCTGCTGCTGTTCATTTTGAGCCTCCTAATCGTTTTCATAAACCTTTCGTCACAATAATGACCAAAAATCTTCTATTGGTCGAGCTTGAGGAACATTTGGGGGTCTACCTTCTCTTGGTACATAATTGAAGTTATTCTGCTCCGGCCAGTCTCGACTCCTTCTGGCATAATGGAACGAAGCGAGATCAGGCCAAAATATTATTTCATCGTTCTGATGGTGGGTATTAATAAAATTAAGCAGTTTCGGTAACCATCTTTGAGTAAAAACCGGCATCCACAGCTTTTCCCCGAACTCTGCCAACATGAGTTGTTGAAACACCATCCACTGAAATCGCACACCAGACTAAAACTTTGTCAACAAATTTTGCTTTAACTTTGAATTTTATTTGGTTTGGGTAATTTTCAATATGAGAGGTATAAAATACATCGTTACCTTTCATTTCATAATATGACAGCATAAAATATTTCACGTCATCCATTATGATCACACGGTTATTAACAAAACATACTCATACTCATTCGAGCTGTGCCTGGGTGTATTTAGAACACGTCCTTCTCTTTATATAAATGACACCATTTCTTGACAATGTTCTCTGTACGGTCTTGGGTGAGACCGCAAAACGGCGACCCAGTTTTCGAATGGAGATTCCAAGACTACTTGAGAGGATTGTACCAATTTATTAGTCGTGTTTTGACTCAAAACATGAGGTCTTCCGGTTTTAGGCAAATTAATGTAAGGTATACCATCTTTGTATTCTCTAATTGCCCGATAAATTGTTTCCTGAGTAATCATTTGGTCTCTGAACACTTTTGGGCAACCGTCCAACTAAGCCATGAGATACTCTTGTGATTTCAAACTTGTATGACATTCTGAGACCGTTATTGAATAAACTTGGCGTTTGTCAAAGGCAAGAAAACATGATTTGTTTACCGATCGTATGGCAACTAGATCGGACATACAAATCGTAATCTTTTTCTTAAATATAATGTCTCATACGTTACTAAGCTTGCTTAAATTAAATTTTCACAAACCTTGCTATAAGGTATAAAATAATTGAGACTCCCAAGTAAGCTGTTGCTGTATACATCCATACATCCTGCGCCAAGGGCTCAATAAATGCAAACATATTAGGCACACCTGCTGTTGGTTTCTTGTACAGAATACTAATACCTAAAAAATAGGATTAAAACCCATCGATAGACATACGACTATACCAAGAGTCATGAATGGGTTACTGAAGTCAACTGCTTGACGACGTTGGTGCGTAATAGTTAAATCGCATATACCAAGTTGAGCCACCTGTATAAAATTAATTCACAATTAGCATAAAAAATAATAAGATGCTAACCCCATTAACAACGTCTCCTACTACACCATTCCAAAGTCCAGAGCTTTCGTCATAATTCCCGTTAGACTCCGTTATAGTAAATACATACGTAAAATTTAGCTCTTTTGCAATTAATTCAATTAAATCAGCAGCGTAACCTTCAAACCTTCTAGCCACACTATCACTAGCGTGAGATACATTAATCTCCATAAGGTATGGGTCGACAATCCTAAAAAGTTAATTAAACCAAACTTTTCCTTAACGCTAAGTATGCTGTACTTAGAAGACACGACAATTTTTTGCTTTTGTAAACTGCGAATAACCATTTGCTGTCGTTGTTTTGCACTTATGGTTATATTCAAATTTGTTCCATTTGCAGGACACCAAGTCGCTTTCACTAAGTTGCTATTTAACTCTATTAACTGCAAATTAAAGTTAGTTCTTCGACCAAATTGGTCAAAAACGATAGGGCCAGTGATAGGACTAGCGAGTCGGTGCTAAAACAGTAAGTGAACATTTGAAAGACAGCGAGATAAAAGTACCTCTTTCATGTAGGCAGCAATTCTATATCCACCCTCCCATGTATCGGTATCTTCGCAAATCATCGAGCGAGGTGAGATAATTTCAGTTTTATTCAGGTGGTTAACCGTTTCTATCAAAAGATTAACGGCATCAATCATTAAAGCTGAATCCGTCTGTTGGAAAAATGATTAACTTAATTTCAACATCAGTTTGGAGCTTACCCTCACTGTTTCTGGAGTTGTTATCAATTCTCGATTGCTTCTGATCTCACCAACTTCCCAATTTCTAAGGTGTCTCATTAATTGCTCATTAGAAGGATCAAATAAGCGTACCATCGTTATGTTTGCGTTCGTGTTTAAATGAGAGTAGTCTAAAGTATGAGCGTCCTGCAAAACGGGATTTTAACTTTTTTTAATTTTTTTCTTTACGTACTAGTGATGTAAGTAGATAACTGGTAGGGTAGTTTAATAACCCAACTTCCTTTGCTTGCTCTAAAATGTCTATAATAGCATCAGTTTCGCAATCTAAGATTATTTTACTAATTCCAGTAACTTTCAGAAGTTTAAACATTGGGCTAAAAGAGTTGCGTTAGTGGTGAAAGCAAGTGTAAAACTGTAACAAACCGATTATCCCCATTTTGTTGCAGTTGTCTTACGGTAACCGGGTTATCAGTCGTTTCTGGAATTTTAAGAACTCCCTGCAATCTTATAAGCGCCTCATCTTGTTGATAAATAATTGCATAAGTTTTCCAGTTCATATGCTTGACAATGGTTGCAAAACCTTCAGCAAGAAGATCAGCTGCTGGATAGAAGTTTAGCGCAATTATAGGAGGGAAGCTTGTTGATGGTTGCCACGACGTTTGAATGTGTGGAATTTCTAATTTTTTGCAAATTGATTGCACTATAGCGCTAGTTCTGGATGACTCAGGACCAAACATTGCTATTAAGCGGTTCTGGGTTTTGGTCATATTGCAAACTATCTTACTGGATGCAAATGTGTTGCCCTCGGGGAGTTTTTGGATAAGCGTGTTGTAAGAAGTACCTTCACCACTGTATAGGCTGTGCCATTGTGCTGCATATTTAAAGGCTAGTTCTGCGTCGGAATTCACTTTAGTAAATAACGCACCTGGAATGAATTTACGAATCAATCTTATAAAGTAATGCTTAATGCCCTAATACACTTTTTGTTAAAAATTAAAATAAAAATGATTACCAATAGTAAACTTGTTTTCGTAAAAGTCCCGCTTGTTTGCCAAGCTCAAAACTGGGGTTAGGAGAGTTAGCAATGACAAGAGCACCCTCATTATATGTTGAGAGTTTCTCTATTACTGCCTTATTAAATACACTAATATATGTGCATACTAAAATTACTTGTTAATTAATTTATATTTGGGAATGTGTCTGCGACCTCTTGAAAATCTGCCAAATTAAGTACAGTGTATTAAATATAGCGCCAGACTTCTAAAATTAGAACTTATGGCGGAAGTAAGAGAGTAGCGTCTCATTTTATAGAAAAGTTAGTAAATTATATTGCAGAAAAAATGGATAAACATAAACATATTTCCATGCGAATAGAGGTATCCATTACTTTTCAAAATATGCACATTTACTACGTTAATTTTATAGTACATGGTTATAAAACAAGTTACTATATATTCAGGTAAACATAAAGTTTAACTATCGTGCCGCTTTTGTGCAAAATTATCGACAAAGTGCTGCAATAACGAGAATTATTGCAAAAGCATATCCATATGAAATTTATTCACTTTAATTCAGAAATTACGTCAGTCTTTAATTTTATAAGGCTCTAGGTATGATGGACCAAACATTTTCGAATTGAAATTTCATATTTTGGGATTCCGCCCTGCTTGGTCTGAAACTTATGTTTAGTTTACTTTCGATTGGTTAAAATCAAGTAGGCCTTTACAGTTGAACAAAAATCCGTTATTTGTCAATTTCGTTGCAGGTAAAGTACCTTTTCCGTTCATAGTACGCCAAGGTGTCACTAAAGAAAGTTGTTTAGAAAATAAAACTATTACTCTGTACAAAATTTCATAAAGATCAGCTCACTTTCATTACATTCGCGTCTTTTCCTTGTATTGTATGAAAGAACAATCGCGTCGTAGTAAAGCAAACAATTCACTGTCATTATCTTGGATAAACTTCAAAACTTTGAAGTATTTGTTCTAAATTGATTACTTATCTCAGTAGTTTGTAAACTACTTGTTCTGTAGTGTTTACTTATTCTGTAGTTTTTTGTATTAAAAATGTTGACTCTCGAACAGCACATTCACCTAATAGAATGTTATGGACTTGGGGAAGCGTCTTATGCTTCATTGCCAATGGTGGCAATTTCTGTCAATGGAGTAAAACAACTTGTGGAAATGTGCAAAATTTTAAAAAAAGTTCTGCTACACTGTTGGACACTGATAGTCAATTATCATTGAGAAAGCGGTCTACTGAATTGTCAATAAGTAAATCGCACATACAAAGAGTTCTCAAAGAAAATAAAATCATACCATTTAATCCCCCGTTCATTCATAAATTATAAGCTGGAGACGATGGTCAACGGGTGCCGTTTTGTCTATGGGCTGGAGAAAAGGTCTTGAAAAGTCAACGGTACACAAGAAAGTGAATGCATGGTGTACAATAAGATGCGATAAAATTATTGGCCCCTATTTTTGTGAAATAATTTAAACCAGCATTCCTATTTGGATGAAAACTTT
>JARFJB010000198.1:1307500-1397500 GCA_036346205.1 Vesta saturnalis | reverse complement strand
GTAAAAATTCTCCTTGTCAAAGTTTTTCTGCTATAGAGGGCCAGATTGTATTACGTGGTTTATCAATCAGTTATGCAACATTGCAAAATTTGTCAATTCGATTATTACTAACGCAATTTCCATGCATCCGCTGCTAAGCTCGATTCAACAACAAAATTTTGAGGAGGCCACACATTGTCACATATGTGAAAAACTTTTTCTAGAAAACGAAATTAAGATAGAGTATATCTCCTTAACGGAACATGTTGACGATACGAGCATTCAGTTTAGATTTATCGACTCGTTTCGATTTATGAGTAGCACTTTGGAGAAGTTATGCTCCTATTTGGATGACCTATTTGGATGACATAAAATCCATAACTAAATCACACTGCCGTAACGAAGCGTAATGCGATTTGATAAATAGGAAAGGAGTTTTTCCATATGAGTACGTAGATTCATGGGAAAAGTTAAATGAGACCTCTCTACCGTCTAAAGAGGAATTGTTTAGTTCTTTGCAAAACGAGGGTATTAGTAGTGAAGCATATGCACATGCTTTAAAGGTATGGAATGTTCTTGACATTAGAACGTTGGGCCAGTATTCGGACCTCTATCTAAAAACTGATGTGCTCCTTTTAACCGACATCTTTGAAAATTTTCGCCAGACCCGCCTGGAAACCTACCTGCTTGATTCATTATACTACTATACGGCTCCCGGACTGACATTTGACGCCATGTTAAAAATTACAAAAGTTAGATTGGAACTTTTAACCGACATCCATGAAAATTTGGTCATTATTGAAATGAATCGAATAGAAGTCTTTCTCAATAAACCCATATATGCAGGCTTTGCGGTCTGGGACATCTCAAAAATTTACTTATACGATTTTCACTATGATTACGTTTTACCGAAATTGAAAAATGGTGCTAGATTATTATATACCGGCATCGATAGTCTCATTTACTCTTCCACAGTTGCCAACGTGTACGTATCCATTAAGGGGGATATTCATCGATTTGATATCTCAGATTATGAAAGCGATAACGTTTATGGAATTCAAAAATGCTTGCAATGAAAGACATTGTTAAAAAAACGTTTTTATGGTGAGACGAAATAAAAAACGATATAACGGTATGCTGAGTTTTTATTTATAGTACACGTACACTTTATTCTTCTTACGTCGAATGACCTTTTCCACCTAGTGCACGTCCAGATATTTATCCTTTTGCAGTTCCTGCTTATAAAATCCACCTAGTATAGGTGTCGCTTTCATGTCTTCTAGCAAGTACGTGACCGGATTGGTCACAATCTAGAAAAGTTCACTAGACCAATTTGGTACAAAACCTTTATCAAACATGCTTTAGATTTACTAATGCGAACTATGTCTTCAACCATGAATCGATCGTTTTTATTAAAGATTTTGAGATTCGAATATACATTAAGCGTTGTTTTAGCATTTACTTCGATAGGTTTCATTCCGATTGTTCGATGTTTACGATTATTGCATTGCTGTCTTTATTCTGTTTGGCGTAAGGTACAAATTGAGCTAAATCAGCTTGCCATAGATCATCGAATCCTTTAATAATAGTGCGTCTACGAGGGAAACTTTTGCGTGCCGGTTTATGCAATTCGTTTACCACGTGTTCCATCCTCTATCAATTTACTTAAAGTTTCCTTAGTTGCATTCAAATATGCCTCTACAACCTCAACGTAATTACGAATACCATCTATAAGCGACTTCACTAACTGGAGACAAAACTCGAGGTAGCCTTTATTTATGGCATCGGTGTCTTTTTGAGGATCGGTCACTTATCTTAAGCGGTTCCCATTTAAATGGAACTTCGTAAGTTGATAGTGCTGTAAGGTTAGCGCATCTTGACGTTCAATGGGATCGGCTACATTATTTAAACGCTTATTTTCCACATTGAACTTGCAATTAAGATCTGTGTATAGTTTGCTTCATCTTCGTTAGTTATTAGACGTTTGTCGTGTTCATTAATGATGATTAGGTCATAGATACCGCTCGCACCATTGTACCGAACCCACTTAACAACCAAATCCTTTCCATTTATCTTTACTGGTGCCTTGCCAATTACCCATTTATCGCTTCAAATGTTGTGAAGAACTCCATAAGTGGTATTAATTGCATTCGATGCATTGCTTAATATGCGCTCTACGTATATTCGTGGTAATGGATCATATTGTTCCAGAAACTCTCTCTATGCAGAGGTATCGAGTAAAATAGAATCGGTCGTAGGTGCCACATGTTCTTCTTCCACTTGGGGTACAATATCTCCAATCACACTTGTCTCGAGGAACGATGGTGTCGTCGCAGAGGATTTCTTTGAAAATATAGAAGTCGAGCGAATGGACTAACATAATTACTACTACTAAAAGAAGATGATCATCGTTTGTTAATTCCTCGAAAATGATGGGGGCGAATGACGTTTTGGTGACGGTTTCGCAAATACCTCCTCCTCCGGCTCCGTCTTTATTGGCGGTTCGATGTTCTTTTTGACTTTTGCAAGTGGTTCAATGAGTGGTTTGTAAGCTTTAATGAAATCTGCCTCTTTGGTAAATCTATCCTCCTTAAGACAGGTGTAACAGGTAAATAAACAGCTCTGTTTAAAACAGGTCTCGTGTATATGCTGTTGAAGCGGGGGCTGTTTACTTGTAGGCTGTTTGTCCCCAAATGGTATTTTAACGATACCGCTATGGTATTATATACGTATCAAAACCTTTCCTAAAACGACCATTTTGTACTTCAACGTCTTTATTTATTACCATGGATCCGTATCGATTTCGCCAACTCTTTGAGCACATGTCACGAAACCATTGCATGCTTACTATTGGGGCGACATGGTCTTCATAGATGTGACGCAATCAAATTATCCAGTCCGAAGAGTGCTATCAAGTTGGAGTTGTCTCTAATCAGCTGTTTCTTCTTTTTCAAAGATAAAAATTGAATTGGGTTTTGCCACGCTCGGTTTCATATCAGCATTATCGCTGAAGCAATAATAACCAATATCTTTCATGGGATCTAGAATTTCACCCAAGAGTCGATGTATTTCCTGATTCGATGATTTCGAATAGACATGCACATGTTTGAAACGAAGGCCGTTCGGTTCAGTTAGGAGATTGAGCATGGTGTTTGTTTTCCCCCAATTGGAAGGACCACAAATTATAGCGCGTACGCTGTTTGGGAGTAACCTCCCATGCCGTTGTATCTGGCATTTTGGAGCTCGGGCCAATACATCGAGATTTCCAATAGGTAGTTTTTGAGTTTGAACCACTACTTCTATATTGCTGTTGGTAAGTGTCAATTAAAACTGCACAACTTGTCAATATCATTCTTTATTTATACACCTCATATTACAACATATTATACATTCTTCACTTCTCCAGTCAGAGGATTGTATTGCACCATGGTATCGTGTAGTATGAAGCAATAGGCAACGATACCAGCATTAAACGCCTCCAACGCTTCCATTTCGAGCTTTACGTCTACCGTTGAGTGTTTTAGTGATTCATTTTTTTTTAGCCATTCATTATGAATATTGGGCATGTCTTGAAATGTGAATAATCAAACAATGCATACTGATGTTCATGATTGATGGTATCGTAATAGCCTCCTCGAAAATTAAAATAGTTTTGATAGGCCGTTATGTACTTATTGAAATTGAAATCTAGATGCACCGCTTCGTATGGGTAACTCTCTGAGTTAAGGTGTAACTTTAGACTGCGGAATCTTCACATTATCGAAATCTGTTGCTCTTCCCGTCGTTGAAGACTTTTCTCCTTCTGAAAAGCCACAATTGCCCATCGAGGCTTCTCCAATTGAGTGAAAGTTTTAATTGGCCATATATCCGACTGTGCCTGTTTTAAAGCTGGCAATTCGTATAGTTTCCATTGACAAAACGGAATCGTAATGGCTGTATTTTTATTGATTTGTTGGAACAGACCCAGTTTGGCACTGTCGCTAAGCGTCACATGCGGAATCTTTCACTGAATTTTGTTTAAGATTATTTTAGGGTCGTCTGCTGTACCCTTATAACAATCAGCATTGCTTCTGAAACGTATTAACACCAACTCGACCAACAGACGGTAAAATGTTTTTCTTTGTTGCTTTTATCGTGTTTTACTTCTAACAGTTCTTCATTCTTCGGCGACCATCCCAAATGCTGTAAACCTTTGCTTTCATTCGATAAATCCGATACGTATCCATTGAGTGCTGATATTATGGTGCAAAGTAGTGTGTTAGGTAACATGTTTTTACATCGGCTCCTTCTTCCGCCGAACTCCATTCAATTTTACCTTCAATGTACAGGAAACTATCATATTTCAGGTGGTAGGCATGTATACTCCATGCCAGCCGGGGAAGTACCACCACCCTTACCATGGGCTCCTTAATATTTGGTCTCCAATTTTCTGAGCTCGATAAGGGCTGCCGGTTACCTTTTCCATCATCCTTAATCTATTCTCATCATTATTCTTCCTTCTCGCCCTCACTGTCTTCCTATCGGATTAAAAGTCCCAAATTAACATTATCCCTCTATCCATCCTCCTAAGTATTCCTGAGTGCTTTAGCACGATAGGCCTAATTTAGCCTGTCCAGGTCCACAATCATAAAAAAAAAAAATAAAAAATATATGGCGGTAACCAAACCTTGACTCTGTATTAATATACTGATCTCATCGGACAATCCGTAATTAGAAGTACCGTACGGAAGATAGGCATGAATATCTGGTTTGGTAATGGTCTCATCAAAACGTGCGGTTTGGAAGATGTTTAACGACTCTGCTACTTGTATGTGGTTTTAACCCTATAGATTCCAAGAAGTGCTTTTCGATAGACGTTAATTCGCCAGCACGTCCCGTGTTCGAATAAACCAGTTTATGCTCACGTCCTTTATTTATAGCATCATTGAGGAAAGATGGAAGCGGGCCTTGGTTAATTCTTATGCCGATATTCTTTTAATTCTAGTCGTAGAGTAAATAGTTCGCTTTCCCCGAAATCGATTAATTCACCTTTCTGATTCGTTAATATAATCGAAATGTTACCGATAGTATTAGTTTTTACTTCTAAATGTTGAGGATTGCTAGGAATTTTATCTAAGCGATAGCCTGGAGGGACAGGCATGTGTATTTCATGCAACACCTTCGCGGGATTCTCGTTTCTATACGAGCCTTTGTCAATATTACACTCAACGTGAATATTTGTATATTTAATTATTTGAATATCTAATGCTGAGATACGTAAAACGTTAGATTCCAATATCAGCGGTTTAAAACCTAACATACGTCCATTGGAATCCTTTTGGGTTAAATCTATGGCAAATTCACAGCTAAGCTCACACTTGAGCGTGTTATTATTTGCCTTCAAACTAAAGAGACTTGTAGGAATGTGCGCTTTTATATAGATGCTCAGTTCTTCCAACTCGTATGCGCCGTGTGGAATTGTAATAGCGTTGAGTTCTGTCGCGTTTATATAGTAGAATTTATCGTTTTCAGCGTGTATATTCCTTATGCTATTACAACCGTAAAATCCGACGATACCGATTACGTAGGTTTTCTCGGAATTAAGTTCGATCGGAGGATAGAAGTTACGATTCGCTATGTTACCAACACCCTCTACACTGAAGGTGATTGACATGGTGACTATACGCCCCCAACTACTGAGTACGCTATTTATATAGAAACTTTAAACAAATATGTCCACAATTTGTGGTACCGAATTGTTGCTCTTGAGAGTAATTATAGTATATTTTGCAATCGTTAAAGTAGTCCAGAATTTCTCTCGGTGGTGCAATATTTCCGAAACTATCATAGTACCATACGCTCTCATCGCGTTTCTTGTAACAAATGAGTACCACGCCCCCTTTGGTTATCTACATTAATAATACCGGTTTCGTTATTCCATGGTAATTTGGGCATATTATCTCTCATAAACGCGTCCCTAAAGTATGGTACATCACTTAGCTCTACATCAGTCAACCGCCTTTTCAGTAATTTTTGAAGTTTTTTTTTATTGGTTTCAAGTTCAAATCCATACTTCCTCCTGACCAATAGTTTTCAACAATATTGCCCCGCCGTTTTTCTTTTCTACAGCGGTGGCCTCCATTGTACGATTATGGCGTGAAGTTTCATCTAACATTTTTCTCGCACTAATCGATGCGTTAACCGCTTTTGCAATACCCGCTGCCCCTCCGGCTAAAGCACCAACGGCGGATAATCCCGCAAATAATGCTATAAGAAATGGTAAAAATCCACCCTATTTAGGCGTGAGAATTAGTCGGGGAACGCTTACTTTTCCCTTCCCACCTAAACTTTTCACGGCCAATTTTGCTGCTGTAACAACGCATTTTATAGCCTTTATGGTTCTAGGAATATTTTTCATTTTCCTGGCAATTATTCTACGTAATTTCAATAAACTGCTACGTGGTAGTTTTGTTCTGTTAACACCCATTCCTAACTTTCTTTTTGCCCTCATTATACCTGCTACAGCTAAAGCGGCGATTCATTCACCTAACTTTGTGTCAGATGCCTTAACATAATCCCAAGCTTTTCTTTCCAAAATATGATCCGCTCGATGTCTACTATTTCACGATCTTTACGATCCCTATAACGGATATCGTGAGCATTGCAATGAGTGTCAAGGAGGTTGATAACAGGATCACTTCGTTAAAGCATTTTATCTAATTTAGTTCCGGGACCACAATACTGATACCCGGGAATATGGAGGTCAATCGGTGACTTATTAATGAAAGTATTAACCAGACCGCCTCCATTCGCACTTCTTCGCTTCCCAACTAATATTGTTTACATGGAGGGAGGAATTTCTATATTTATAGATAACGATCAAGAACAGACAGACGTTTTACAAATATTTTATTCATATATGTGGTACAGTAAACAGCTAGATCGATAATGCAACAGCTCCATCATACAAACTCCTCCTTACGAAAGTGACGGTAGTTGTTGACTTGTTCGATGAGGTTTTGAAAGAAACAGGGAAGACCGTATGATTCCAGTAAAAAATAGTTAATTATATCCTTTAAGTTGAAAACCTCTCCAGTGTCATTCTTGTTCAACGTACAGTAACGACCATTGTTTTGCCGAATTGTTATGCTTCTTAACAGTCTTGCTGATGATGCGCCTTTCACTACTTCCCAATTATAACAAATGGCAAACTTACTACCAAGCAATCCCGCACTTTGTTCGTATTCAATGTCCGTCTACTCGTTGATATTTGAACAATCAATGTGGTTTTCAATCTCTTAGGAACAAAAAAAACTTCATTTCCAGATATGGTTGACACTTGAGTAGCGTCTCCCAATCTTCCCTTTTAATAACGAGGGCCCCGTCTGTACATAAGGTTCGTATAACTGGCGCAAGATCTAGGTGCATACTGTATCCAACTTCAATGTACTTTTTTGGAGAATTTACCTCGAATAAATCATATAAGCTACAATCAATTAAACGTTCATCGGCACCGCTTTTATGCACATTTTCAGTTGTGGAAGAACTAGCTCCATCATTACAACACCAACACGAACATGTGAAGTAGTTATTACAGCTATTCTTGATATCCATGTAAAATCTTTTTAAATTCATTTCGAGCGGACTCTTTAGAACTAACAAATTTATAACCGTGAACATTATTACATATCGTTTCCCTCCACCCCTTATAATGGTGGGAGTTCTTGGAATATACCTCAGCACGATGTTGCTCTTGCAGCACTGGCGGTAAAATGCATTCCAATTGGTTTACTTTACTACGGAAGCGTAATCTGTCTATCATCAAACTTTCCCACTGTACTTTTCTTGCCTTACGATGAGCAAAGGACACACTACTGATGAACACCTCTTTGTTAACCAGAGATTGCTTAAACGTTTCAACACGATCTTCTTTTTTGAAGTATTCATAAAATCGTAAAGGAAGTATGCACTTAAAGTTCTCAGTTTCGAGCACAATGTGTTTTCCATACTTCGTATCGATAGTATTAATATCAATAACTTTAAATGTTGCACCCACCTACAAGTCTTTGACGTTCATGAAGGATTTGCAGAATGTGCTACTATTTAATGCAGATAGATCCATCTTAAACTGATTGGAGAATACTGTTGAAAGACTACCGAAATCGTCCATTTCTTTATATTCTTACAAAACTCTTGCAACTGTGCAGCTTTTAGTTCTTCTACAAGACATTTTTCACACATATTTTTCAAATTTAAAAATCTTTCACATATTGTTACTCCCGCTTCATATCTTTTTGCTAGGCCTATGCACTCCTCTGGAGTATAATCTCCTAGCCCGTAAACCGCCTCATGCTCAGCATCAAATACTAACGCCGACAATTCTTGTTTCAAACTGTACACAGCCGTTTTCAGGTCGGCTGCTTTGGTCCAATGTTCTTGAGCGTATGTCATCCACATGTTTTAGACAATACTCTCTACACATTGCACTATTTTCTTATACTGTTACTCCCCACTATGTTACATTAGTGCAGATATAAACCATTTTTAGATAAGACGCAAACCAACCAGCTCGACCACCTTTCACTGAGGTCATAAACCTCGGCTATTTATAGCTATGACGCCTTTTAGCGAGGACGCGTAGCACACTTAGCCTCGATACCAACCATTTCTACTCATAATTTTCTACCCACCTATTTCACAATCTAGTAACTTCTATAGTTACACAATATTTTTGACACGCATCACCCCCCATTTTTACCAACGATCATTTGTAGCTAAGACGCGAACCACACAACCATCCAGGACATGAACCAACCATTTTTACCTATGATACCTTTCGCCCAAGGCCCGCACTCCTACTTTCTTTCCCCGCCATTTTCACGATCTAGTAGCCTTTCTAGTGACTTTTTTCAAATCGAGTTATTTGTTTAATGATAATGTGAATTAGGATCGGCCTTACTATACGGCTTATAGCACACTAGATGTCTTTGAAACACAACCGGTATTCGTTCGTTTTCAAAAAGCTGTTAATTCTGTGGTGTTTTCTGTGTACTTAGCGTTGCGCTTGATATTCAATGCAGATCTTGGCACTGAATAACAAGACCACGAAGTTGACGATTTTACTTCTTGGTTTTTCTTCGAAATACGCTAACAAAGCGTATTCACCATAGGTTGTCCCAGAATTGTCGCTACATCGCTTTCATAACTCATACAGCCTTCTGCGGCTACTTTAATATGTTCGGATTCTGAATCCATGAGATCTATGTTTACGTTATTAGAATGATACATTTCTTGTACTATTTGTACGGGGTGGCCAACTAAGAATGCGAGGTACTGTATCTGGGAAACTATACATCGTAGAGGCTTGCGCAAAAAAAGTTACTAAAACGGCCAATACAAAAACCTGGAAAATATTTTCATGTTTCTGAAATGGCCGCTAGGTGGCGTAACTGCAATCTTGAATCTAAAAACGTGATGTTTCTGTGAATTCTGCTATATTAACCTAATAAAAAAATAATTGATCTTTGAAGTCGAGAATAATCTGAACTTTTTTTGTTTGGCACTTTTGACGTATCTATAAAGATAAAGTGGTGGGGGTATTCAAAGGTTTCCTTAAATCACCCCGTATCTTCGAAACGGCTAATCCGATTTTAACAAACTTGGGCGCGTTGAAAAGAGCTTTTCTTGGGCTACAAATGTTAAAACAATTGAAGTTCTGTTAGTTTCACATGTCGTCGCTAGAGGTTTTGTTCGACATTCCGACAGAAACGGTTAATTTTCGCAAAAAATTAAATGCATTGGTATGACTTTTATTCATGAACAAGTAGCTAAATGATGCTTAAACAAGCTCGCGAAAATCGCATCTAGATGTCCTGTTTCTTACCTAAAATATCGGCCAAAGAGAATTTATACGAAAATCCCTTAAATTTTTATTTTTTTAACTATATTTTTCTGGAATTGTTTCTATTATGTAAGTTGTGGCCCTAAAAGGACCGATTTAAAGGAGGAAGGTTTTTAATGCCCCGGTAAATGCTCGAAATGCTGACCATCACTCTGTGCATTGCTGAGGCCTCTTATGGGACAAAACTGCAGCTTCAATTTCGGCTCTGAATAGGTTACCTAGAAATTGCGATTTTAAATGTTTGTAAATTTATACACCAGAATAAAATCACCCTTTTTGAAATTACTACAGGCAAGTAAGAAATGCTAAAAGTTATACGAAAGGACTATTTTTTGTTTGTTTAAATACATATTCACTATGGATATATACGAAAAATACAATAAATAGAAGCAGGCAATGGAAACAGATATCTAAACAAAACATACATAATCCTCAAATTGTCAATAGTAGTCAATACTTTCGCGTTACTTTGAGCAATTTTTGTGCTTTCAAAATGCGTTTTACGGATAATGAAGCTGTTGATATGCATCCGGTTTATTTTGAATGTCTTCAGAATGCCGCAGTAGCTAAAAGAGTTTACGCGACTCGATATCCAAATCGGCGTTCTTGCGATGTAAGGGTTTTTCCACGATTAGTGGCGAGCTTACGAGCCAATGGTAGTTTTCGGCCTACGTTTCAACGGCAAAGAATTGGAAGAACACAAAGAAATATTAACCGTGTACTGAGCTATTTTGAAGGAAATCCTCATGTTGGCTCAAGAGCATTATCCACTGAGTTGGGCATATCGCGGACAACGGTTCAAAATATTTTGAAGGACCATAGGTAAGTTCTAATGGCCATCAAAATGTATAGTTATTCGTTTAAACTTTTTTTAATTACTTTAAGAATGCACCCATATCATGTCGTTTTGCGTCAGGCCTTGAAAGGGGAAGATTTTGATTGAAGGTTAGACTATTGCCATTGGATGTTAGGCATAATACGCGAAAATAGAGAATTTTTATTTCAAATTCTTTGGACCGATGAAGCCACCTTCAGTAGTGACGGGAGAGTCAATCTGCACAATATGCATTATCGGTCTGCAGAAAATCCCCATTGGTTGCGTGAATTTCAGCACAAAAGACGTTGGAGTTTTAAAATGTATGGTGTGGCATACCGGGAGGCAGAATTATTGGGCCATATTTTTTCGAGCAACCCCTAAATTGCAATGTATTTCTTTACATTTTGGCCAATTAATTACCGTTGTTGTTGGAAGATGTGCCTCTGGAAGATGTGCCTCTGGAAACAAGGCAAACGTTGTTTTTGCAGTTGGATGGTTGCCCAGCACATATTGTTATTAATGTGCGAGAGCATATTAATGCAGTATTTCAACAGCGGTGGATTGGAAGAGGAACTCTGTTTCCATTGCCTCCGCGATCGCCAGACTTAACTTGTCTCGATTTTTATTTATGGGGGCGCTTAAAGGACATTGTGTTTCGGACTCAACCTACTACTAGAGAAAATATGAAAAACCGGATTCGTAACGCAATTCGTAACATACCGAGAGCCGAAATTGAAGCTGCAGGTCTGTCTAGTAATGAGAGGCTTCAGCAATGCAGAGAGCCTGATGGTCAGCATTTCGAGCATTTACGGAGGCATTAAAAACCTTCCTCCTTTAAATCGGTCCTTTTTAGGTACACAACTTACATATTGGAAACAATTCCAGAAAAATACAGTTTAAAAAAAATAAAAATTTAAGGGATTTTTGTATAAAGTTTTCTTTGGCCGATATTTTAGGTTAGGAACAAGATATCGAGATGCGGTTTTCGCGAGCTTGTTTAGGCATCATTTAGCTACTTGTTCATGAAAAAAAGTCATACCAATGCATTTAATTTTTTGCGAAAATTAACCGTTTCTGACGGAATGTCGAACAAAGCCCTCTAGCGACGACATGTGAAACTAACAGAACTTCAATTATTTTAACATTTGTAGTCCAAGAAAAGCTCTTTTCAATGCGCCCAAGTTTGTTAAAATCAGATTAGCTGTTTCGAAGATACGGGGGGTGATTTAAGGAAACCTTTGAATACCCCCCACCACTTTATTTTTATAGATACGTCAAAAAGTGCCAAACAAAAAAGTTCAGATTATCCTCGACTTCAAAGACCAGTTATTTTTTTATTAGGTTAATATAGCAGAATTCACAGAAACATCACTTTTTTAGATTCTAGATTGCAGTTGCGCCCCCTAGCGGCCATTTCAGAAACTTGAAAATATTTTCCAGGTTTTTGTATTGGCCGTTTTAGTAATAACTGTTATTTGCGCAAGCCACTACGATGGATAGTTTCCCAGATACAGTACCTCGCAGTCTTAGTTGGCCACCCTGTACAGGCTGTCCCAAATTCGAGGGCAAGCATGGGGATTTCGCTTATTATAAGAGATAGGATACAGGTTTATATTCAACATTTTTCTATTCGATGCCGAGTAATAATCTCAAAAGAAATGTGAGCTAACTCGAATGGATTTGGTTTTATGCTCAAAAAACTAAAAAGTTCGATTTTCGTTTTTCGCGTTTGGCCACCTTATTATTAGGAATTTTCAAAATTCGATTAAACATTATTAAGGCACCTTTTTACGCACAATACTAATACGGTATTAAAAATATTATGTGACGTTTCGTTTATTCTGAACCATCATCAGGTTTATTTGTTATTATGGGGGTTAAGATATATTTTTGTGTCGTTGGAAGGAGAATGTTATGCTGATTTTAGCAATATATAACACTTTATGGTTTGATCGACTGCGAACTAAAATAATGAGAAAAATACGAAGAATAAGATTCCGCCTTCTTGGATCCAGCAAGGAATAATTACAGTAGTTCTACTTATTTAATTTGTTAAACTCGTTAGAACATCCAAAAAAATATAAAAACATTTAAACAATTAAAAAAAAACATTAACAAACAATTCAAACAAGTATGTCTATGTAACACGGTCATAATAGCGACAACGTAAATTTGTCGATAGGTAAAAACAAAATAATTACACAGACAAACAAACAAAAATTATTATAATAAATGTTCGAACAAGTTTCCTCCTTCTTGAATACAGTAACGAATTCTTCTTCTGCAATTGTTTACGCTTCTTTGAATGGTTCGCCTGGGAATTTGACGAAGTTCATTAACAACCCTATTCTGGAATTCTTCTATATTTTGCGGTGGCGTCTTATAAATCATATTTTTAAATAGCCCCAGAGGAAGTAATCTAAAGGGTTAAATCTGGACTTCTTGCTGGACACCTAAGTGGCCCCTATTTCCCATCCATTTATCAGGAAATTCGCCGTTAAGATATTCACTTATTATCGCAGCATTATGAGAGGAGCTCCGTCCATTTGCCACCAGAGAGTCCATCTTTCGTTTAGCGGAAAATCATCCAAAAGGTCTGATATTTCGTGTGTTAGAAATGCGAGGTAGCGTTGAGACGTTAGGATACTTCGTAAATAATTGACCCAAGGAGCATATCCTTCCAGATTCCAACCCACACATTAAAGGACCGGTGGCCTTGTCCTCGCATTTGCCTGTTAATTCGTGGATTTTCAACGGACCAGTAGTGCTCGTTATTACGATTAAACATTCCATTAGTGGAAAAATTGCACTCATCCGTCCAAATTATTTGATTGAGAAAGTTGCGATTTTCCAGAATTTTGGTATTAAGTTGGTTACAAAATCAATCGTCTCATATCGTCCCCAGGCCGAAGAGTTTAACTAACGTGTAACTTAAATGGTTTATAACGGTGTTGCATTAACACTCGCCAAACTGTCGTTTTTGGCACTTCAATAGTTTGCTCTATTTCTCTGGTAGATGTTGAAGGATTTTCTTGAACCTAAGATGGATAACATAAAGTCATAACTCTCCAAAAAATGTCTGCTGAAATTAGCAGTGAAGTGAGTGGAAATTCTTATAATTAGTATAATACTAACAAATAGTACCTGATGTAATATTTCTTCTTCGGCATCTCTATCTAGTCTGCTACCATATATTTCGAGGTTTCTGAAAACATCCAAATTCTCGCAAATTTTGGTCTAATTTTAAAAATATCTCTGGTTTGGTTGCTGCCTCTCCGGATATTCCTCTAAATATCTTTGTTCTGCTCTGACACTATTTCTATTGCTGCTATGAAATATCCTTATCATGTCTCGTTTTTCTGAATTTGAAAACATTCTATAGAAACTTGCAAATTTTAAAGCACTAACACGAAGGATCTTGCAGTTATTACCCTTTTACAATTAGAAAATGACATGACAAAAGCCAACTCCTGAGTTTTGTTTGATTCATGGGTATCGTGATAATGTAATATTTAGTTTTAATTTAAGTATTTTCGCAGTCGATCAAACCATGATTATATATTGCTAAAATCAGCATAACATTATCAACGCCATAATGTCAGATAAGAAAATAAACCTGATGATGAGTTATATATTCTAAAATCAGCATAACATTCTCCATCCAACGCCATAAATATGTCTTAACGATAAGATAAACCTGATGATGGTTCAGAATAAACAAACGTCACATAATATTTTAATACCGTATTAGTATTGTGCGTAAAAAGTTACCTTAATAATGTTTAATCGAATTTTGAAAATTCTAATAATAAGGTGGCCAAACGAAAGAAAAAATCGAAACTTTTAGTTTTTGAGCATAAAACCAAATCCATAGTTAGCATAAATTTCTTTTCAGATTATTACTCGGCATAATTTAGCAAAATGTTACGAATTTAAACCATTCTATCTATAATAAGGTGGCCATATCCGATTTTGGGACAGCCTGTAACATTCTTGTTTAACTACTTTATAAATAAATTAAAACCAATTCAAAGATTTTTTAAAGAAATAAATTTGAAATTTTCAACTGGTTACTGTCAGTTGTCAGTATTGCCAACTTAATTTCAACAGATACGAAATTTTAAAAAGTACAACAATTTTGCTTATTGATTTTAATAACAATAATTTTTTATGTCGGCTCAAAAAATCTTGTGTAACATTCTGCAATAAAATGTTTTTGAGAGTACTCATAAAATTTGCAGCCTCGGCTTTGTCTCAACCTGTAAAACAAATAGCTATTGTCTTATAGTTTTTTAACGAAAATGCGTTAAAAAAAAGCGAAAAAAAGTAATATTTAACATATCCTTGATCTTCATAAAGGTCAAACATCATCATATTTAAATATAATTAGGTATTTTGTATTGAGGTGAATGCCAAACCAAAGATTATATATACTGTAAATTTACAATAATTTGAATAATTGAATACATGAATTTGGTACATTTAATGTAAGAGAATATCTGAATAAGCTCAAAGTATTATTCTTGCCCATTTTTGCTAGACCGCAACATAGCTATAAGAGAGTTACGGTTGTCCACATCATTTTTTTAAATTTATTTCCACACACTCACACTACATGATACAATACAAACAAATTAGTGTCTACAACATGAAATTTAAGCAATAACAGAATTAACTTAACAATCTTAAATTTTTGCAATGTGATCATCATATGTGAAACCTATTGATGGAGTAATTTTGAAAAAAGTAATTAACATGTTAAATAGTACTTAAGGTCTGCTAGATAATTACAAACTAAATCCTGTTATCATCAGAGTGAACTTAAAAAGTCATTATGATTAATTACATATTTCTTGTTTTTATGACCATGCATCAAAAACACCCTGTGCAACCATTGAGGTTACATTTCATTACTCAATGGTGCAACTGAGAAAAAATTTTAACTTTCCTTGTATTAGAAAAATTTTATTAATTTGTTTGTTACAAGAAACGAACAATTAATTTTGATTTAAAGAAAATACGTGCCTGCGGTTGTAGAGGGTTAGCGAAACAGGTTGTAATAATATTAAAGAACAGAAAAGAATGTCGTCTTTCATTATTTGAAGAGTACTTTTACATTAGGTATCTACGGTGTGTACCGATAGTTTGATTTGGTTTTGGTAAGTGTTTTGCATTATCTTATTGTTCTAAATCTTGCATGTATCACATCATTCAAAATTAACAAGGCTTGCAGTGTGAATAAACTCATATTGGTACTTATATTTCGAAACAACGCATTGTTATAATAGTTTATAAATACCCAAGAATTTAAATTAATCATAATTTGCTAACTCAAACAAGGTTAGCTTAATTCTTTATCTTGGAAATCATTGTTCTGTTTGCACACAATAAAAAAATACCGTAAATTTTCACATCTTGTTCAAGTCGCGATTTTCAAAAATTGAGCATTAATAAATATTCATTATATCCATAAAAATATTCGTTCGACGTCGGCAATGAAACCTAAAAACAAAACAATTTTAGCAAAAAAAAGCACACTTTGAGAATTTGATATTGATTTTGTTAATAAGATAATAAGTGATAATCAATACAGCATTAGGAGCACGCAATCTAAAAAATCGCTGCAGTAAAAATATATTTAAAAATAACACCACTGTTTGCAATACAATGTAATTTCACAGTTTATTTTATATAGATAATTATTTATTTCTCAAGGCGTTTTACACCATTATCATTATCGAAAGAAAATACATAGATAAGGTAATAACAATAAGTCGTTATGGTAATAAATTATTAAATTATGGTTCTATATTTAAAACGTTTATTAAAGGTCAACATATTCTCCATTATGTACCAGGTGGTCAACTAAGAACGGCCGTCGACCATATCTCGGAATGGATTATAGCACAGGTTTAGGAAAAAAAATTTTATAACGAAAGTGGCCTCGAGAAAGGCCTGAAAAATATTTTCAGAATTGTAGGTCCATCGCTAGAGAGCGTATTTGACAGTTAAAATTTTAAAAAGCAAAATTTTTCAAAATTACTCAATTAAGGGGCGTATTAAATATTATAATCAGATTCCTCGACAAATTCTGCATATTTTCTATTTGACAAGTTTTAGTTCAAATAAGGGGAGGAGTGGGAACCTTGTTACGAAAAACGCCTTTAATTATGTTGTTTGAAAGAGCTTTTGTTAAACAATAGAAAATTTGTAAATTTGAAGCAATCTGATTAATAACATAAATGTTAGAGGGCGCTGTTTAATATTTTTTTAATGTCGTGTTTTCTCTTTACAATTTTAAATGGAAGCATAAAAATTTAAGTAGGTCTTTAAAAAGTAGACTAAATTAGTAATAAAACAGTGAAAACTGCAAGTCGATATCTTTTCCTATCCTGAGATATCGTAAGAAATAGGTAAATGGCGGGAATTGTTCTTCCAACGTCTAGTAGGCTAGTTCGCGTTAACGGAAATTATTAAATTTAGCCTGGATAAAAAGATCTTACATTGGTCTGCAGTAATTTAAACTGTTATCATACTAATGTTATGGTTGTCGCTAGATTACTACTACTACCAATGAGAACAAATTATAAAATAATAATGTGATAAATCTAACAATTAAAGCCTTAAATAAATAACTACGTAATTAGTGTCGCCCTAGATGTTCGAAATGTCGTCCATCATTTTCAATGCATGAAATCAATCGCTGACGGGTGGAGAGAACAGCAGTTTCAATGTCTGCCCTTGAAATACTTCGTATTGTCTGTCGTATTCATTCAATCATGTCAGCTCTTGTTGTGGGTCTATCGACATAAACGAGATCTTTTTTTCGCCCCCACAAATAAAAACGTAAACAAGTTAGGTCTGGAGACCTTAGTGACCAAATAAATAAACTTCCACGTCCTATCCACCTTTCAGGGTACGATTGATCTAAGAAATTCCGAACATCTCTAGAATAATGTTCCGGGCACCCATCATGTTGCAAGAACATGTCACGACGAATGGCCAAGGGTATGTCTTCTAAAAGAAGTGGCAATTCGTTGCTTAAAGAATCTAAATATCTTTCTCCATTAAGTCTCATTAAAAAAAAAGGCCCAATTATTTCTCCACCTAGAATTACGCACCACACATTTACAGACCAACGACCCTGATTTTGGACCTCCTGCATCCAGCGGGGATTCTTTTCAGACCAGTAGTGCATATTATGTCGATTTATACTACCATCACTATGAATAGTAGCCTCATCTGTCCACATAATTCGTGAAAGTATTTCAGGATTGTCGTGTATCAGCCAGTTGCAAAATCCAACCAGGTATCGAAATCTTGAGCATTCAAACTATGGTGTAGGACCATGTGATATGGGTGCAATCTAAAATAGTATATACTATAAAGTAATCAGATCAATAAGACACATTGAAGTCCTTCGTTGTTAGTAAACGAAAAAGGACTTTAAATGTATTAACTCTCGTAATGTTATTACGAATTTTTTTCGCCCGGCCTCTCATTATTTTTTATTATTGGTACCTTTTTACTTTACTGTGCCTCACTTAATTATCATGTTGTTAGTTAAAATCTATTCACATAGCATAAGATAATTTCATTAAATAATTTGGTGTTTTATTGACACTGGACATAAACATATAACGACAAACGAAAAAAATTAAAACATTTTTATGATTATAATGCCGAATAAAACATGCATTAATAAATAAGTAGTCACCTGTGTTCTCTTAAAATATTTTGGACGGTGGTTCGACATATGCCCAAGTCTCTAGTTATAGTTCTGGTGCTTGAATGAGGGTTAACATTTACATAAGCTAAAACATCAATAACATTTTCCTCTGTTCTACCTCTGCGTTGTCTTCGGTACACAGGAAGATTCACATTTCCAGTAGTACGCACACGGTATGCGAGTCGGGGAAAAACTATTCTGCTGTGATGCCGTATGTTTGGGTACTGCAGAGCATACACCCTAGCAGCAACGGTTGCATTTCTCATACATTCAAAATAAACTGCCAACATATCAAATGCTTCTTCATTTGTAAGAATCATTGTGGTACGAAAAGATAAAGAAAGTCTATTAAATGCAACACGATCAATAATTTTTGACATATGCGTGAAAATCATAGCTTGCTTGTTTTCAACAGGGAATTTATTTTATAACTTACATGGCCCTCTTTACTAATTTTGTTGTTATCAGTAAATCATAATTCATATTTTAAACTGTATTTGTTGTTGTTGGGCAAATATCGGTTTTTATTGATATTTTATGCTTGAAAACAAATATAACATTCTTATATAACTAAAAAAATGTTAGATTTATCACATTATTATTTTATAATTTGTTCTCATTGTTAGTAGCGACAGCATTACATTTAGGTAATCTTGCGGCAACCATAACATTAGTATGATAACAGTTTAAATTACTGCAGACCAATGTAAGATCTTTTCATCCAGGCTAATTTTAATAATTTCCGTTAACGCGAACTAGCCTACTAGACGTTGGAAGAACAATTCCCGCCATTTACCTATTTCTTACGATATCTCAGAATTGCAGTTTTCACTGTTTTATTACTAATTTAGTCTACTTTTTAAAGACCTACTTAAATTTTTATGCTTCCATTTAAAATTGTAAAGAAAAACACAATATTAAAAATATTAAACAGCGCCCTCTAGCATTTATCTTATTAATTAGATTGCTTCAAATTTACAAATTTTCTATTGTTTAACAAAAGGTCTTTCAAACAACATCAAGTTTATTAAAATCGGTCAAGCAGAACCTGAATTAAAGGCGTTTTTTCGTAACAAGGTTCCCACTCTCCCCACCCCTTATTTGAAGAGATAGACTAAATAAAACTTGTCAAATAGAAAATATGCAGAATTTGTCGAGGAATCTGATTATAATATTTAATATGCCCCTTAATTGAGTAAATTTTGAAAAATTTTGCTTTTTTGCAGAACCTGAATTAAAGGCGTTTTTTCGTAACAAGTTTCCCACTCTCCCCCACCCCTTATTTGAAGAGATAGACTAAAGCTTGTCAAATAGAAAATATGAAGAATTTGTCGAGGATTCTGATTATAATATTTAATATGCCCTTTAATAAAGTAAATTTTGAAAAATTTTGCTTTTTAAAATTTTAACTGTCAAATATGCCCTCTAGCGGTGTACCTACAATTCTGAAAATAATTTCCAGGCGTTTCTAGAGGCCACTTTCGTTATAAATTTTTTGTTCCCGAACCTGTGCTATAATCCAGTCCTGAGATATGGCCGACGGCAGTTCTTAGTTGGCCACCCGGTACTTTCTGTTTATGTACATAAATTTCGAATGGTTCCAAAACATTTAATTTGACTTTTTTATTACGAAAATGTAAACATTTAATACTGTTTTGTGAATTCATAAGGTGATTATTTACTATTAGCTGTTTGGCATAATTTGAATTGTCTTTGTATTTATATTCGTAAGATCTAACGCGTTCTTTGTACCTAATATCAAAATTCCTAAGTGACTGTCCACTATAAACAGAATCACAAAATGTGCACTTCATTTTATAAATACCCGACTTTAATATGTCTTTAAATGAATATTTGGCATTAAATAAACATTTAAGAACGTTATTGTTAGTTTTGAAGGTTATTTTGCATTTCTTGATCTTTTGTAACATGTAAAATATCTTTCCCATATTTTTCCAAAATATGAAATTGAGGTGTATTTATTGTCTGTAGCTTCTCTGTTAATTGCTTAAATGTTTTTAATAGATAACTAGTATTCTTGATTTTTAACTAATGTGTCGAACATATTTGAAATGTAACTGTTTGCTTGTGCAATTTGTCTTATAATTGACATGTATTGAAATTTGTTTGAGTTAGCAGTAATGACATTGCTCTATGTAGTAATGATCTATACGCAGCTAATTTATGTGTTTGATGGTGGTATGAATCGTTTGTAACTGTGATGTCTGTATGTGTAGGTTTTCTTAATATACAAGGTGTCACCGACAAACTTCTACATTGAGTTCCCAGGACCAATGTAGGATCTTTAAGTTTTATCCCAAAATGCACCCCTAAAAAGTTACACCCTCCCAGTCAAAATTTTATAACAATTTCAAAAAATCGCATCACTGGAACTATCCGTTCACCACCCTTAAAAAATGTTTTTGGAAAATAAATTGAAATTTTTTTGCTTTATTTTGGTAATAAATGTTAAAATGAATAAATTAAATTTTTCTTCTAAAACCCACAGTTCTTGAGAAAATTTGAAAAATAATTTATATTCTGCAAGTAATTGTCAAAAGTTCTTACCTAGGTACTTAAGTAAAATGTGTTCTTGTTTACTCTTTTATTGTTATTTATGATGGAACTTTAGTCATACTCAGAATTCACTGATGTAATTCTGAAACTGCAGAAAGAAGATATGTAGAAACATTTGCACACCATACTGCTGTAGCTATCATTAACCGTCATCCTCCTGAAACAGGTAGGTTTTTGCAAAGAAAGCCAAATTCTGTACATCAACGTTACATTAGAACTGTTCAAGTAGAAGAGCGCATATTAGAAATTATTGAGGGTAATCCAACTACAAGCACTACACGCGTCACTTCTTAATTGAATATTTCTAAAACGCTGTTCGCCGAATACTTACTGAGCAATTGTTAAAACCGTACCACATCCCAAAGGTTCAAGAACTTTTACCGACCGATCTACTACTTAGACGAAAATATTGTCACTAATTGATGAAGAACTTCATTGAAAATCCTCAGATTGTTGTTCAATTCTTTTTACGGACGATGTTTCAAACCCATTATCATCTTCCGGAGTGTATAAGTTATCTTGTTCATGTGCAAAAGTATACATTGGAACCATAAAACGTAGCTTTGATACAAGACGTAAAGAACATATGAGGTTTGGTAGATGAGGTCAACCAGTGAAGTCTGCGGTGTCTGACCATTAGCGTGGAGCGAAAAACTATAGGCGAAATTTTTAAGTTTTCTACTGAAAGTTCTAATAGTAAAAAAATATGTTATTGTATATTAGAAATATAGGGCTAAAATTTTTTTTGCAAATGATCTATTCCTTTTGCCCTATACTACCCTCTAAAGGGGATGATTTTTAAAATTTTTAATTTTGACATCTAATAGCGAAAAAAAGTTTTTAAAACATATAAAAAGTAACCCCAAAAATTTTTGTTAAAATATAATAACGTCTTTTGCCCTCTACCACCCTCTAAAAGGGTAATATTTTGATATTCTTATTACTATTACGTAATAATGAAAGGAACTCCCAAGAAATATTTTCAGATATATTAAAAAGTTGCACTCCTCCGCGCATTAAATAATCTACTGCACTCGAGAAACCGGTCCTGCCTGCATGTTTAATGATGGCGTCATCAAAAGAAGTAATGCGTGCGACGTCTCTCACTTCCTTTCCCAATTCTCAGTTTCCTAGAAGCGACATAGCGACAAGCCACAAATATTGTTAGATAACTGTGAATAGTGGTGATTGAAAAACGTTTATTTAGTGATCGTTGTAAATTATTAAATACGGCAGTAATCAAATAACAATGAATATCTGAAAAACAGTGGAATATTCTATTTTCGGAGCACCATGTGACTTTAGTGGTAATATGTTGCCAACTTACAAAGATGTAATTAAATGCTTTTGTATGTACGATATGACATTAAGGCCCCTAATTCCAAAAAGGAGCCAACAGTGTCTGACATTTGTGAAATCCTAAGTGACAAAATTTGTAAGTTGTGGTCGAAAGCATCACTTCCGACTGTCTCTCGTACACGTGTCATTCAATGTATTCGATCGTATCACGACAAGTGTCTTAAAATTATCAGACATTCAGAATCAAAACGAAATAATACATATTTATCAAAAGTAAAGACCTTTAAAGATGACTCCAGATTCTTGTTTGATATAAGTACTTGTAAATGTAAAACGTTTACAAATTGTTCGTGCCAAAAAGCGTATAAAATACCAGTCCAAGAACGAGATTTCTTAACTGATCAGAGAACGAACCGGAAAATGCTCATCGGCAATGTAGACTTAGTAGAAAGCAAAAAATACAGAAAAGAGAAGAGAGAATAATAAAGGAAAATAGAAAAGTTCCAGATCTGCCCCTACTCATAGTGCTCATGAAGTTTATAATGAAACAATACTTGATATTTCAGTCAGTTGTAACGAGGAATATAACGATTATCTTCCATCTACGTCAAAAGGAACAGATGGCCTACAAACTACAGGGCAAAATCGCATCGAATTACCAACATTTGCTCAACTTTGTGATCGATACAGCAGCCATAGCATCAGCTGTGCTGAAAGATGTTGGGATTATCTCCGAAGAAGACAAAATGGATGTTGTGGATAGGAGTAAAGTCAGAACAGCTAGAGTAAAAAGTAGGCAACGTTTCCAAGACGACGATGTTGAGAAGTCAATCAAAGTTCTTTATTTTGACGGAAGAAAAGGTAAGACCTTGACACAAAAAGTAATTGGAAACAAAAGGCATAAAAACTATAGTAGAGAAGCACATATCACTTATCCCAGAACCTGAATCGTTGCATATCGGACACACCACGCCTACGTCAGGTTCTGCTAAGAGTATTACAAAGTCCATACTAACTTTTTTGCTTCAAATAATTTTAATTTGGACAATTTATTAGTAGTAGGATATGATGGAATAGTGGTTAATACTGGATCAAAGAACGGAGTTATATGTCAGATAGAAGCACATATTAACCGCCCATTACAGTGGTTTATTTTTATTTGTCTGCTGCATTTTAATGAATTTCCTTTAAGGCATCTTTTCAGTTTCTTGACGGTGACACCAGTGGACCTCGTGGATTTGTGGGAGCTATTGGAAAATCGTTGGAAACCTGTCAGAACTTAGAAGTTGTAGCTTTTAAACCAATTGCTTGTAATCTTCCTGATGTAGTAGTTTCCGAGTTAAGTACAGATCAAAAATATCTCTATCAAATGTGCTCTGCGATCTCCAGTGGTAAGTGTTTTTTTGGAATCATCTAATATGGACCCTAGCAAACTGACTCATTCCAGATGGTTGACGACAGCCAATAGAATACTGAGGCTATATATTGGCACAAAGAACCCGAGTTCAAATCTTAACGACTTGACACAGTTTATTCAAACCGTCTACGCACCGATGTGGTTTAACATCAAGTTTAATGCATCATGCACAAATGGTTCTAAACATCTTTGGAAGACAATTCAATTAAGTCGATGCTTGAACCCGGAGGTAATAAATATTATTGATGCAGTAATACAACGTAATGGATTTTTACTCACCCCGAAAATCTGTTAATACGTATGCTTACAGATAATAGAACAATTATTCAAGAACTAGCACTAAGACGTATATTAAAGGCAAGAGAGAACTGTGATAAAAGAGGACAGTAGTAGTAGTATTCGAACAAAAACTTTGAGGCAACTGATTGTATCGACCTTATAGATTGGCAAACTATTAAAATAACAACCCCACCTATTCTAAATTCTGTTACCGATGAAGACATTAAGAAGCTAATTCAAGGCGATAACACAATAGAACTTCTCAACTTTACCTGCCATACCCAGGCGGTGGAAAGAAGTGTCAAATTAGTAATTGAAGCTTCACAAAGCGTTATGGGATCAGAAGCCAGAGATGGTTTTGCTAAGATTACTCTTAAATCCAGAGCAGCAATGCCGAGTTTAACAAAAACTTCAATTTAATCAATAGACTCACTCTTAATTGCATGTAATAAAAGTGAGAGGGATAGAATTGGAATAGCAGCTACCCTTTCTTGATTACCTAAGATTTTTTTTATATTTTATCATTATTTTAAGGGTGCGTATGAGAAAAAAGACATGCTTTCATTTTTTTAGTTATTAGTTTATTCATTGAACCATTGTAACGACTGTGTTGTACCATTAAAAATACAAGTAAAAGTACAAAATTTACTTTTTACACTTTTCCCATTATTTAAGGGTGTGTAGAGGGCAGAAGATACTCTTTTTTTTCTTAAGCAGGGTTATAATTAAACTATAGTAACAACTTTTTTTTGCTATTAGAACGAAAGATAAAACAGTTGATATTTTCAGTTTTTTCGATTTTTTTATGGGTGCGTAGAGGGCAGAAGATATTTTCCGATTTTTTTATTAAATCAGGGTAACAATGGAGCTTTAGTAACAATTTTTTTCACTATTACATCAAGAAATAAAAAAATTGATTTTTTCACTCCACCCTACTGACCATGCCTTGAATAATTTAAATCATGACATTCAATTTGACAATATGGAAATATTGTCAAGACAAACTCATTATTGTATTCGTTCGCAACGTGAAGCTATTAGATATATAAACACCCTAATAACTTTAATAGACAAGAAGAAAATCTCCGTTGAAACGTCTTGATTTTGATTTTGACTTTTGGTATGCCTACGTTTTTTGCTGTGTTTTTTCTAGACCTTGAAGAAAATGCTTTACCGATTATATGTTAAATTACTATAGCACTATAATTTAACATAAATACTTGAAATTAAGATTAAAATTAAAAAATTACAAAAAACGTTCTGCATTATGCTTTTCATTGTTAATAACACTTGCAATTATTGACAAAGGTATCTCTTTGTTAGATTTAACTGGATTATTTTATTTGATGTCATGTTTATATTTGTGAATGCTTTTATCACTTTCAAATTGAAGTTTTTCACAACTTTACACTTACATCATAACTTGTTTAAATTTGGTTAAATGTGTTTTTGGCTGACATTTAACCTTCGCTGTTAGAGAGTGTTCTGATTTGTCATCTATAAGACAGTTTAACAATATTTAATTTTTAATGACCCAGTTATTCTTTACTACAATTTAATTCTATAGTTGCTTGATACGTTTCTCAAACTGTTGTATTAATAGCAGACTGATGTTTATGTTTTAATTTTTCAACTTTGACAAAATTGTTTTCAACATCTTTAACAATTTTAATACATATTGCTACTGACGAAGATAATTGTAAATGTTATCGAAACGTTTAGATTGTATAATTTAAAATACAGTATAATAAGTATAATAAGTTAGGCGGACAGGTTGGGGCTTAGAGAGTGTCCCGCGAATCTCGTCTATGCCTTAGGCAAAGACAGGCAACCCGCTTGTCTTACTGGACGGAAAGTAAAGTCTATTCTTAGATGATGGATATAGGATTATCCGCCTACAACAAGTACAGAAGGTAATATAGACATTCGTACCCTGTTTTACTAGTTATGTTTGTATCTTTAGGGAAAGCGATGTTTACATATTTTATGTACACAATATATGCCATTTCACACAAACTTTTGTTTTATACTAAACTGTAAAATATGTGTACATCTATTTATATAATAAATAGTATCTACCGATAATTAATAATTCATTAGTTTGGAATTTTTGAATTAAGGCATAAATACCTTGTAATTATTTACATTAGTTTTCGTTTTAAGTGTGTAATTTTAGTGATAAAGCGTTTATACAGGGTGAGTGTCTACTGCGTGGACCGAGGATATCCCTGAACTATTAGAGATATCAAAACCAATTTTGATGTAATACACGATAGTTGGACCTACATTCTAAAAATATTTAGGTATATACAGGGTGATTGACAAAAATATGCCAACCCAAACCTGTGTTTTTGTAAATAGAAAACTCCATATATTTTTGCATTTTGGATTCACCGTTACATTCAGAATAAAAATAGAAATTTGTATCACTAACCGTTCTGCAGATATCGTCATATTAGTACCAAAATAGAGTTAACTTTGGAATCACGATGCGAGCGTTATCACCACGATTTTGTAAATCTGTTGACACCACCGACTATTAATAATAGTCTGCTAACAAATAAACTGGGAAATTTTGAAAATATGTAAAACTATACAGAATGATTAATTTACGAAATGTAATTTTTCTCAATTTTTCAAATGCTACACATTGTATATTTTTCAACATTTCGATTCCCGTGAAAAGTTATTTAATAACTAGCCAATAAAAATTGGTATATAAATTTTACACACGGTGACAATAGCTTTCACTTTTCTTTAGTCATTCAACATTGTTATCTGTAAAAATTATTTAAATATTCTTTTATCTAAATAATAGTTTCTTATTAGCAAAAGAATCAAAGGTAGTGGATGAAAAAAAGTTTGTATGCACACTATGATCAAAAGTTTCCAGAACTGGTAAATGAAATAGTTTTTCACATTTTGTCAAATCCGATGAAGGAATGGAGTTCAATTTGTTCGGCCCATTATTTTTATTTCATCTATGCTCGAAAATCTTTTCCACGAAGCGGCAACTTAAGCTTGGAAACAGGAAAATGACATAAGGTGCCCTATTCAGAAAAACGGATGGTATTTTCAGCAAGTTTGGTCAAATATTCGGCCACAATGCGTGCTTTGTGAGAGGGATTGTTATCACGGTGCAAAATCCAACAGCTGTCTCGCATAGCTTTTACGTACAGCTTCTTTCTAACACCTGATTACTCCTTATTGACTGTTTGACACGTTAACATGTACAAGGCCTCGATAAGAAAACTGTGAGCATACCAATTGACTTTTGATAGGCTTACACGCGCTTTCTTAGGTTCTGGTTCATTTTCATAGCGCCATTAAAATAATTATTGTCTAGTTTCGACTTCATATTCGTAAACCCATCTTTCGTCACCACTAATTATGCGTTTTATTGTGGTAGGATCGTTTATTACCTCTGAAGTCACATCTTGAACAGTTTGGAACTGTTGTTTTTTATGATTGTGGACCTGAACAAGCTAAATTTGTCCTATCGTGCTAAAGCACTCAGGAACACTTAGGAGGATGGACAGAGGGATAATGAATTGTCAATAGATGTCTATGAACAGCTACCTTAAATTCTCTCATATCATAGGTGAGACGAAAGCAGGAACTAGGGAGATTATTCCAGAGTTTAGAAGCCGTGTAGAAAATGTGAATTACGCCCGTTTGGTACAAGTGGAGATTTGTACTGCATACTGATGATGTGAATGAGTGAACCTAGTGTTTCTCGCAAAGATATCCCGAGATGGTATCAAATAATATAATTCAGCAGCACAATAGTCATTGTAATAACGATAATACAATGGAAGAACTGAAACTATCCTTCTATGCTCAAGGGACTGTATGTGAGAAGTTAAGGACGGGTCATTTATAAGCCTAATCGTTCTCTTTTGAATACGATCAACGATATCGAGAGCGTATTTGGGAGCACCAACCCAGAGGTGAGAATTATATTCCAGATGAGGCCGAATTTGGGCCTTATAGAGCAGAAGGAGTTGTCGAGAGGTAAAGTACTGATTAGATCTGTACAAAAAGCCTATTTTACGAGCAGCTGTTTTGGTAGCTGACAGGAGATGGTCAACCCATGAGAGATTTGAAGATACAGTCATAACCAACAAAGTAATAGAGTCTGAAAGCTTAAGAACTGAGCCATTCATACTTATAGCAGGAAATGATCGGTCTTTTTGACGACACAAAGCAGCGCTGAGTTTTGTTAGCATTATATTTAACTAGATTATTGCTTCCCTATTCGAGAATACGTTGAATGTCTTTGTTGATTGAATTCGCCATTTCAGCTTTAATTTCTTGATTTGACATAGAAGGTGGATTATCACTATGAGTAGACTGAGATGAACTACAGTGAAGAGTGCTATCGTCAGTAAAGCAATGGATGGGGTTAGTTGTTGAAGGAATAAGGTCATTTAAGTACAGCAGAAAAGTGTAGGCGCTATAACGGATCCCTGTGGTACGCCCGCGTTAATGCTAACTTCTTTTGAAAGAAAGCCATCAACTACGACACGTATTCGTTGGCAAGTAAACACTCATGCCAAACTTGGTCAAATGCCTTTGAGATATTTAAAGCGACTACAACTGTTTCATCGGACTGCTCTACTGTATTCTTCCAAACTTGGGTCACATATGAAAGAAGATCACCTGTTGAACGACTTTGCCTAAACCCATATTGGTGGTCACTAAGGAGTTTGTTAGTTTCAAGAAACGTGAGCAGTTGCTGATTGATTTTAGACAAAATGGAAGTGATGGCAATTAGTCGGTAGTTTGATCGATCGGTCTTATCGCCTTTTTTGGGAACAGGTTGAACATTTGCTGACTTCCATGAGCTTGTACCGAATTCTAAGAGCTTGTACCGAAAATGAATTGGTTTCATAGCGTATGAAGAAGAGTTGACTAGGGGCACATCTTTTCCAGAATCATTGATACACGAGTTTGATGCAAACAAATCCACAAGAACATTGGCTTTGTCTACTGAATCAGCAACTACCGATCCGTTGATAGATGTCAGGGGAAATGAAGATGTTCCAAAGTTTTTACTAATGGCTTTAGCTAAAGACCAAAATTTATGACTGCCTAAAGGAGATGTAGCTAGTTCATTGCATTTTCGTTGTTCGAACAACTTTTTAGTTTTAGTGAAGACACTTTTGCAGATATTTCTAGCACCAACGTATTCTACATGACTGTCGTCCGATTTATTAGATTTCCATTTAATGTAATATTTATTTTTAAAGATATTGCATCAGCACAAGCCTTATTGAACCAGGGTTTGGAACATGAATGACCTATACGGTACTGTTTTTTGCGAATGTATAACTCCATTCCCATGAGGATGACTTCAGATACTGAAAGAGCGATGTCCGAAGAAGAGGACGACTTTAAAAAATATTCACGCCATGGAAAGGTTGTAAAGAAATGTCATAAATTACTCCATCGAGCTGACTTAAAACACCAGAAGTTTTGCGAACAACAGTGGAATTAGGTACCGTAGAAATGATTTCTATTAGACAATGGTCGGAAAGACCTAAAGGCGAAAGAACGGAAGTTTTATAAGCAAGAGGGTTTGATGTAAGAAAGAGATCTAGAAGATGTGGAGTGTGATTAGGGTTATCAGGGATCCTTGTGGGTTCAGAAATCATTTGTGTGAGATCACATGAAATAGCCGCAGGATTTGTAGTAGATGAAAACTGAAGCCAATTAGAGTTATGAACATTGAAATCGCCTACAATTGAGATAGTGCAAGATGAAAACTGAGACAGGAGATAGTCAACTTTCATGCTAAGGTAATCGAAGAAGTCTTGGACGTTACTGTCATTAGGAGACCTATAAATTTAACAGTAGAATTTCACAAAATTAAGACCAGAATGTTTAAACCAAATCACGTCAAAATTTTTAATTTCTAAGGAAGAAACCCTCGTGCAAGCAATTCTGTCCTTGATGTAGGCACATACGCCTCCTTTATATAGAAAGTTAAAGTGAAGGTGGTATTGAAGAAATTGCAAGTCGGATGACTCGGAGCTTTCAGAGGAGACTTGTGTGTCAGATAGAAACAAAATATCAGGTTGTAATTGTTCAGGATGTTGCTGAATAGCATTAAGATTAGACCTGATACCGCGGATGTTGCAGTAGTGAATCAGAAAGTTGGTACTTTCGATGACCGTGGTCCCTTGTGCTCTGCCCTCCCGGACATCCGAATGAGGCAGGATGTTACGTGCGGAATTTATTACCCTAGAAACCACAGCAATCTTATTTTTTAATTTGTGACTTTTAATCCGATAGGAAGACAGTGAGGGCGAGAAGGAAGAATAAGGATGAAGGAAAAGGTAACCGGCAGCCCTTACCGAGCTCAGAAAATCGGAGACCCAATATTAAGGAGCCCATGGTAAGGGTGGTGGTACCTCCCCGGCTGGCATAGAGTATACATGCCTACCACCTACTAAACGAAAGTCAGGTCTTTTGGCACAAGTCGTGCTGTACTGATCCATGCGCGATGTTGAGCTCGTCAGATATTTATATGAGACTTGAACGACGATTTTCGAGCACGATTTCCTTAACATTTACACGTTATTATCAGTTGTCGTTGTCGAAGGGGGTCCACGAGGTACATCTTCAACAGGTTTGAGACACTTTTTGAATGCCAAATATAACCCGTGCGCTCGTCTTTTCGAAAAAGCAGAGTTTCCGTAGGCTTTCTGTTCCATTGTCAATGCACCAGCACAAAATATTTCGTTAGAAACACAAAACATTCAACAAACTCTTTGTTCTCCAGTTTGAAATACAACGAAGTGAACAAACTGGAATGGTATGAACAGACGTCAAACAGCTACTAGTGATACAGATAGGCTCACGTTTAACGCAAATACCGGGGAAAGGTAGACTGAAAGAAAAATATTTTTTCGAATCGGTAAAGCGTGTGTTATTTAAATTACAAATCCCTCGAACTGTTTAATCATAGTAATAAGGTGTATGCTGACGAAGAGTTAATGTGTGCCAAAACTCCTAATCCATTTTAGTTGAGTTGATCGGCCTATTCCTGCAGTTTTTGCTTTTGGGACGTTTCGGAAGCGGACTCTGCTTCCTTCATCAGGCTTAGTCCTGAGAAGGACTATTTTCGCACTTGAGTCCAATTCATATGCTATGATTTTTTCCGAAGTACTTGACTACTCTCAGATAGGCCGATTAACTCAACTAATATGAAACCACAGTTACAAAACACTTATTATTCCTAATTCACTGTTTATGTACTACTGAATTTATATACAAAACACCTACATTCATTTAAATCGTGAAATTAGTAAGTTTATTTATTAACATAAAATAATTAAAGCAAGGTGTAATGAACTATTATTATATTATTATTATTATCTTAATTATAACTCATTTAAAATGTATGATTATTTTACACTTTACTTCACAGTCAGATGGGTAAGTGCTAGTGTCCGGCTGAAATTACTTACCTTATAAAATTTATTGTATTGTAGTAATGCCAGTGTAGTATTTTTGTGATGTAACTTAAGACCTGTTTGGCCGATACGAGCTATCGTTTTCAACCATTCATTTTTATGTGCAGGTAACAGTATAATACTCATGTAATAGTGTTTTTGGTGTAGATATTTACAAAAATTTTAAACCGTGACTAACGTTTTTTAAGTAACAGTTTAATACAAAAAGTAATCATTTTTTTTAATGTGGAATTAATTCTATTTGTGCAAAAAAAATTAATGCAAAATCCTTGAAAAAATAACAAGTAATGCTAATAAACGCTTATCGGATGTTATTTAAAGAATGGTGCAATCATAATTTTATCTATGCAAACCAGATGAAATTTACATTATATGTTTATTTAATATTATTACTTGTTTTTCCAGCATCGACTATCATCCCCAACATTCAATTTTTGTGTGCACTAACAGATTTTGTTAATTTGCTTGTGTACAACAATTTTAAATTGTGAGTATTTTGATTAATTGAAAATTTAATTTTTTTTAATAACAAATTTTTTGTTTTATAATAAACGAGTTGTAACTTTGCCCTTGTGGACAAAATACTTTCTCATATTCTCTATGTTTATGCGATATGTTTCTTTGACGAAATTATTTTGAATAATTATAATCGCAACTATTTTGGAACCATACCGTACATTTATTCATTGTTATAGGGTAATGCCATTCTTAGCCATTTAGTTATAAATATTTTGTGCAGAGTGCGAAACAGTAAACAGTGCTGTCACAACCAATTCTTTTTACAGTAGTTTTGTTTATCTAACATCAACTTCGGAACAAATGCAGCCCACATTAAATGCTATCCACAATAGTAGATCTACGAGGGAGGTATCAAGAACCTTTGGTAGTGCAAGGAGTGCGCTGCAAGACATACTGAAACATGGTAATACCTCGGGGCCCTCAATGGGACGTCAACCGATATTATTTACAGTTTAATTTATTCTTGGATTGAGTATGCTGATTCAGAAAGTAAAACCAGTCGCACTAATTTTTTTAATTCGAAAATATTATTAGCATTTTTTTATATGAGTAGGCAGACTATTGAATAGTATAACTGCTCTATTTAGAAATAGGGAACATTATGGTTTCGGGGGTTTAATGTTTTTTACAAACCATGTAGCGTGCTTATGCAGATCAGATTTTACCATGTATTGGTGCTTATTGCTATATGTGTACGTGAAACTAAGGAATAAGTACAGACCCATAAAATTGCAAGCCATATCTAAGCAGGGATTCAAAATATGAAAAATCCACCGTTTTTAGTACAGGTAATGTTATGAGGTTTTTAAGGGAGCGTACAATATAGCAAGCTGAATTTAGCTTTTATTAAGTCTAGTTACGTGATCCGACCATTTCAACGTCTTATCAATTCTCAATCCCCAAAAATTATATGACTCGGCTGTTTTTGTTGGTAAACTGTTTAATGGCATATAATTTGAAAGGAAAACCTTTTTACTATTATTAAAAAGAACAAAGTTAGTTTTATCCACATTTAGTATTAATTGATTATTTTACAGTTGAATTCTTGTTGTGATGTAAATGAAAATGCATAAGTCGTATCGTCGGCGTACATAGCAACATATTCCTTGACGGATAGTAGCAGATCATTCATAAATATATTGAACAGTAGGGGTCCAAGTATTGATCCCTGTGGTAGACCAAGAATAATTCGTTTTAGATAAACTTCGACATAAGTTATTTCGCTGTCGTTACTGTGTACAAAGCTGATATACTGTTTACGTTCTTGTAAATAAGTACGAATCAAATCATTATCAATAATTCGTATTGCTTAATTCTCCAAGTTTTTAGCAAGAAATCGTTATTAACAGTATCGAAAGCTTTCGAAAGATCACAAAATAGAGCAGCACACGGTTTGATTATTGATACAATTATAAACATATTTAAAAAAATTAAATATCGCAGTATATGTGGTATGATTTTTTCTGGAACCATGTTGCGATTTACTAAGTCGACCTATACTTTCAATAACATCTATGAGGCGAGTGTAAATAGCGGATTTTATTATTTTCAGAAATTTGCTAATCAATAATATTGGTCAGTAATTGTTAATGTTGTTCCTTTGAACATAGAAATTATTTTTGTGATTTTGAACATGACGGAATTCGACCGTACTGAAAACATCCATTTATAATAACGTGGGCAGCCTGTTTTATAATTAGAGTAGGTATGTTATCATAACCGGTGCTTTTGCAGTCTTTAGGATTATTAGTGATACGAAGGAGTTCGTTAGGCGTGGTAGGTGATAAATGATAAATTAATTGATACAGGCCAATTGTGTTATACAGGGTGTGGCGCGAAGAGTTTTGATTAAAAGTAATGGCGGATACAGTTATGTTAAAAATCTGAAATTACGAAGCTGTAGGTTTTGGATGACGCTGAGTTCAAATATAATATTGTCCTGAATGTGGCACTTCCGGTTATACCGGAAGTAGACGTCAACTTTGTTATTTTAAGTGGAACCTAACATTTTTACTTTATTTTCGGATTCTACATGAAATTCTAGATAAAATTTGTGCACAATGTCCTATGCCAAAATGAAGTATTTTCGAGATATTTAGATTTTTTAAAATTTTGAAAAATCTTAGTCCACATTAACACACATTATAATAACGATATCTCCATTAATAACGAAGATAGTGACGTGAAATTGTAACCAATAAACAACAAGCGCTTGTTCGTTAACTCCATATATCCATCTCACTGATATTTCTTACAGGGTGTTTTAAACTTAGCTGCCAACATGCACAATTTAAATCATTTATAAGTTGCTTACTTTAAATAGAACACCCTGTATTTTATTACATTTTCCGCTGTATTTTTTAAGCCAATTCGTTTGGTATCAGTATTCCCTATACCTAAATCCAACCACTTTTGAGATATTTCATTATCTTAGTTAAAACATAACAACACTTAATTATTTCAACATTAGTAGGCATGGCTGTCAAAGATTTGATAGTTAGAACGTTAATTGTTATGTTGTTTTGACAGTTTTCTTTACTAGTTTGCATTTCATAGTAAATAATGGCAAATGTAGGATTTACTAACGATGATTTTTAAATCTTATTATTATTTACGGCGAGTGTTTTGCAGAAAGATATCCAAATCGACCAAATGCAACTGGTGATATTGTAAGAAGATTGCTTAAAACTGTCGTCAGTTTGTGCAATTTAAGACAAAAATTAATAAAAATAAACCACTAGTGGACAGTGACTTAAACGAAATTAATGTTTTGGGTTATTTTATGGCCTCTTCAGAGATTGTGAGAGAGATCTTAGTTTGTCGACGAGAACAATTCATCGCATTTTAAAAAACACAAATGGAAACCATTTTCATATCATTTGCTGCAACACTTACAATAAGGTGATCTTCATCGAAGGGTAAAATTTTGTGAATGGTTTTAATGAAGACCCAAGAGGATGAAAACTTCATAAAAAAAGTTATATGGTGTGATGAAGCAAAGTTTAGCAAAAATGGATTATTTAATCGACATAATTCCCATTTTTGATCTAATGAAAATCCACATGTTAGTAGAGAACGTTATTTCCAAGATAGTTGGAGTTTTAATGTTTTTTGTGCAATAAAAGACGATAAAATTTTAGCATTAAAATTTTATGATGAAAATTTAAATGGTACAAGATATTGCCACATTTTAGAAGAAGCCATACGACCGGCGTTACATACTTTAAGAAATGGAGAGGCGGCTTCAGCTTGGTATCAGCAAGATGGAGCACCTCCTCATAACTTTGGGCCTGTTGCTCAGCATCTTTACGACATGTTTGATGATAGATGGATTGCCAATCAGGGTCCGTTTCGTTGGCCAGCTCGCTCTCCTGATTTCGCTCCTCTAGATTTGGGTGGTATTTGGGGTTACATTAAAAAATCAAGTATTTTCCAAACTTGTTACGACAAAGGAAGATATGATGCAGAGAGTCTTACTTGCTTAACGAAAAGAATTCATAAATGTTTACAAGTAGATGGTGCTAATTTTGAACACTTATTATAAAACTTTATTTGTTTAATATTACATTTAGTTATTTTTGTTTGTAAGTTATCTAATTAAATTAATACAAAATACCTAGTCAATGTTTTTAATGATATCCACAATTAATAATCCTTTCAGGCTATTGGTTACTTTTCAGAATTAATAACTTATGAAAAATAACAAAATATCACCTTAAATAATGGAAATCACGGCCTACCCTCTACTAATGTTGAAATAATTAAGTGTTGTTATGTTTTAACTAAGATAATGAAATATCTCAAAAGTGATTGGATTTAGGTATAGGAATACTGATACCAAACGAATTGGCTTAAAAAATACAGCGGAAAATGTAATAAAATACAGGATGTTCTATTTAAAGTAAGCAACTTATAAATGATTTAAATTGTGCATGTTCGCGGTTAAGTTTAAAACACCCTGTATGAAATGTCAATGAGATGGATATATGGAGTTAACGGGCAAGCGCTTGTTGTTTATTGGTTACAATTTCACGTCACTATCTTCGTTATTAATGGAGATATGGTTATTCAATGTGGACTAGGATTTTTCAAAATTTTTAAAGAAATCGAAATACTTCATTTTTGGTGTAGGACATTGTGCACAAATTTTATCTGCAATTTCATTTAGAATTCGAAAATAAAATAAAAATATTAGGTTCCATTTAAAATAACAAAGTTGACGTCTACTTCCGGTATAACCAAGTGCCACATTCAGGACAATATTATATTTGAACACAGCGTCATCCAAAACCTAGAGCTTCGTAATTTCAGATTTTTAACATAACTTTATCCGCCATTACTTTTAATCAAAACTCTTCTCGCCACACCCTGTATAGTTTAGGTAAATACGGGAGAAGTTACAGTAAAATATTCTACAAAATGGTTTACAATCAAATATTGATTAGATGTAATTTCACCATAAACATTAGGAATTGTATGTTTATCTTTATTTGCTAATATTTACAATTTTGCAAAGTATTCTATTTTTTACCTATTTTCTACTATTTACATTTCATTTCATTGATATCTCTCCCATTAGCTGTTTTCTCCTTTTCCATATTACCTCCATCCATTCCGCTCCCTCTCCCTTTTCCTAAAGTATTTCTTCAACACTCCTATCCTCCTCCCTTAACTTCCTACACTCTTTTGTCATATGCCTTATATTTTCCATTCCTTCTCCGCATAATCTACATCTTCTTTCTTTCTCTTTTCTCCAATACTTGCTTCCCCACTTTTCGTCACCGCATCTTAACCTCGCTATCATTCTTTTCATTCCATTCTTTTCCTCTCCTTTCAGATATTCTGACATCCCTTTCCCTTTAATCTTTTTGTAATTTACATTACAGTTTGCTTCCCTTAATTTTGCCCATCTTTCTTGCTTTTGGACATCCCTGTCCCTTCTTATTATGTCTTCTCTTAACCTGACTCCCTTTACCCTTAACCTCTCCACTTCCTCCGTCGCGCACCTGTTCCCTTTTAATATTCCTCTCTCCCCCTTGTCCGTATTTCACTCTCCTTTCCTTTATCTCTTTCCAGCATGCCTGTAATATTTTACACTTCGTATCCACCCCCAATACCCATTTCCAATATTTTTCTTGCAGCCCTTCCACCTCTTTTTGCTCCATCCACCCCAACATTTCTGCCCCATATATTGCCACACTTTGTATTAATTTGTCATACAGCAACTTCCTTTTCCCTAGGTCAACTCCAAATAACTTTTCCCCCACACTCAACACTTGTCCTATTGGCTTTGGTTTTGGAATTGTATTGCTAAAGGTCGATACTAATTTACAAGAAAACTGCCTGATTTCATTCCATACAGATTTAGTTACGTTACTTGAGTTAAGGATGTTATGTTCTATTTGTCTTTTTTTAGCCTATGGAGTTGTAGATTTTAAAATAGAGCAATATTTGTTATAGAAGGTTTTCAGTTGCTCTTGCGGGTTATATTTTAGGAAGACATGCAGTTTCGTTTGTGTCTACATGATATTCTAATACCCTTGGTCAACCACGATTTAGTTTTCGTTTTCTGTTATACTTGCTGTTATGAAAAACTACGATAATATAATGAAGAAAAACATTTGTGAAATTGGTAAAACCTTTCAGACATACTTGTTGGAGGATGATCGATAAAGTCTAAATTAAGTGCACTGAATGTTTTACAAATTGTACAATGCTATGTTCTGGGTAGCGTCTGAGAAGTCTAATTACCGAATTTCTAGCAGTTAAATTATATTTTACTCTAGCTTGCTTCATAATCAGTATGTACATTGCGCGCCAAAAGTGTCGAATAATGGATTTTTGTTGCTATCAAAATAATTTAAAAATATTAGATACGCAGAATTGACTTTTCCTACGACCATGTATGAAAGTGATTGATATCGTTCAATTAACCGTACACAAAATAATACTTTCGCACACTAGTGCGTTTCACTTTCTCATTGCACCCAGTACGAAAGTCAAAAGATTTGTGCCTTTTACTTTCGCATTGTTGTTCTATAAGTTACCATAGCAACTACCGGTTGTCATCGGCCTGACAGGGAGTTCGGTCGCGATCAGTCCCCACGCTTACTGCTACTATTTGACTTTTATAATTTGACAAGTTTAAATATTCAGGTACTCGTCTTTAACTTCATAATAATTACGAACTACACCATTTGTTAGGGAATGAATTAAATTAATTATAAATAAAAGAATTAAAAACTTGAAATATTACATTAAGTATATTTTGTAATTGTTTAATTTGTGATCAATAAAACACTGTCTTTTTTCATGGTCGTGGGAAAAATAGTGTACATTAAGCTCGCACAAAAGTGTCTAGCGTCCTAGTGTGAAAATTCTCACTTGTGCGATATTTACCACCTTTGTAGCTTGTTATGTAATATACTATTTTACCTTACAATCTGCGATTATTTTTAATTTTTACCACCCTGTCCGTTTTCGATCTTTTTCTTAAACGGCTACTCACAATTTTTTTTGTGTTTTACGTACATTTCTGACTAACCGTTTTTGAGATATTGTTACGGTATAAACTGGCAATAGAACGGGATAATAGGTAAAATTGGGGGTTGCCTGACGGCTCAATGGTTGGGGGTGGGTAAGGTGATTCTTAATTTTATGCACAGTAGAGTAGCTTGTCACAATAGGGGTTGGGGTTCAAATAAAACCGGAAAGGGCACCAGAGTATTTGAAATTACAGAATCGGGGTTGAAATACCTGACTACGAAGGTTCACAGCTCGTCTAAATACCGAAATAACTCGCTTACCTTTGGACGTAATCACAGGCGGTCCTCGGACCTGTAGATCTTCACTATACCTGTCAAGCTACAAAAGTATCGCACGTTTATCTTAAATAATTACGTGCCGCAAAATCAGTCACTAATCTGATGACAAAAAAAAACAATAAATTCGTCGTTACGTTACTTCACGTAATAAATCTAACTTCCAATGAAATTATAATTCAAAGCAAAGAAAAGACTTTAACACAATTTTGCAACTACTTGAAATGCAATTCGCTGCAAAATATACTCAAGGACATAAAAAATGCATTAACGCATCTTTCGTTAAATGTTACGTTATAATTAAAATGATCAATTGTTAATCTTTTGATTGTAATTACTTTACTCAAAACAAACAAAAAAATATTGACGCTAGTTCGATTATCTCGTCTAAATAACAAAACAAACACTTAAACTGCGCGTAAATAATATGTTGTATAAGAAATGGGGTTCACGACTGGATTAACATTAAGAAAACAACAAGCTCATTACCTATAGATATGTATAATAAATAAACCACCTCAGATATATCAAAACAATCGTTATATTGGTTTTCCACACAAATTAAATTACTTCGTTTACTAAAAAGCAGTGATACTAGCTAGTTTCAACGTTTGCCCTTAATAAATTACTGTGAATATTATTCATAAGCCAAGGGAATAAATGGTTATAACAAATAATGATAATATATATTTGTGTGATTACAAAACGTTTGCACTCATCAAACACAGAAAAAATTTAATTAAAACTAAAATCACAAAATGCATTTGTTGAATAAAATGCATTATTAACTAAGATACCCTTAATTTTATGTTTAAAAATATTCAGTGGGAGCGATTTGAGAACAGATGGTACATTAAAGAATTTAACGAATATCTTGATTTATGTATTCTAATACTATGATGGTATATGTTAGTTCTATTTCTGGTGTTATAATTATGAATTTGGCCATGATATTTATATTTGTTTTTATTTTTGTAAATGTAGATTAAGCAGTAATAAATATATAAGCAAGACAGTGTAAGTATATTTAAGGAAGTCAAATATGTTCTGTAATCATCTCTATATTTAATATTAGCAAGTATAACTGCACGACGTTGAAGTGAGAATAGTCTAGACGTATATGGGGAATGGCGCCATGTTAGGATTGCATATGAAAGATGAGACTGGAACAATGAATAATATGTCATCATTAGCACATCTTCAGAAACAGAATTTTTTAACCTTTACAAAGTTTTATTGAAACAGTGTTTGTATGTTCGTGCCATTTTAAAGAACAGTCTTATTTGACACCCAGAAACCTAATATTTGTGTTAGTAAAACGGTTATTTTGTTTGAGTTTGAAAGTCGCAAATAGTTTCTGAGTTTTAGAATGATTCAAGGATAACTCATTCGCAGTGAACCAGTTTGATGCCGATGTTAACGTATTTAGATCCATTTTAGCCAATTCCATTTCAGAATAAGACTTACTTATGGCGGTAGTGTCGCCGACAAAGAGAATTAATTTAGCTTCAGTGCTTAGGGACAAGTCATTTATATAAATAAGGAACAAGATGGGTCCCATAACAAACCCTTGCGGAACACCTATATTTAATATTTTTTCGCTAGATACTAAGTTATTTATTTTAACAAACTGCTTTCTGTTGCATAAAAATGAACGAAGTAATGCGCAGCTACTATCATCGAGATTATACTGTTTTAACTTGCTAATAAGAACTTTGTGAGAAAGCTTTGCATTGATCAATTGAAGTAATCGAACAAATTTAACCTCAAAATATTCCGTTATTTCAGGCACAAGGTCTAAGATAGCATATTATCTACCTAATCTAAAACCAAACTGATGGTTATCTTTTAAATATTACATTATTTAATTTTTTAATAACTTTTCGAGAATTTTGCTAAATATAGGTAATATTGAGATTGTACGATAGTTATTGATATCATTGCAATTTCATTTTTTGTGAAGGGGAATAACTGAAGCGATTTTTAGGGTACCAGTGAAAATATTACAACTGATGCAAATTGTTGAAAAACATATCAAATTTATTGCAAACATTAATTTCTACACTGTCAATAAAACTCCAGCCGCTTTCATAGAGATAATTATAGAACAAACACTTACCTTATTGAGTTATTGGTCTAATGACTTTTTTGCTAACATTTTTGGAACTATACGTATTAAAACTAAGGAATGTACCATCATGATCAGAAAACCCAACGACCCATTTTTTTACAGTGAAGTTGTTGATATTTACAAAGATATTGTCCAAACAGTTTATGCCTCTCGTACTAAAATCGACAGTTGGTTGCAGGTTAAAAGTCGCAAAGAAGTCAATTGCAAATGAAGAATCGTTATCAACGCAGTTTAGTTTTACATTAGAATCTCCACACCCAAGCATAGTCTTTTGTAACTCAATAAATTTAAAAGTATCACTTAACACATTTACAAATTCTTTTAATCATCTTTTGGGGAACGAGTACATCTACTAGTCTCAAAGCATTGAGACTAGTAAGGTACATTGCAGATATTTCACAGTGGATTTATGTAAAGAGTTGATTAATATGAGGTCTAAACGGGACCGTACACAGATAAACAGTCGTTATTAGTATGACCACAATCCAAACTGGATGATGGAAACCCATACACAGTTTCCAAAAAAAAAAACTAAATGTTTGCACTGGAATAACAAGTGACCAAATAATAGGGCCCATGCTCATTGATGGATTGTTAACCAATCTAAAATCCTTAAACCAGCAACGGAATAAACGGAATCCGTCATTGGCGGTACATTTTTTTCGAAACGACAATGATCACGATATTCAACAAGATATGATTTGGCTCCAACAGAATGGAGCTCCTCCCCATGGTTTTCGAGAGGTGCGCGATAACCTAAATGACGCGTTCCAAAACAAGTAGATTAGCAGATGAAGATTTATCGAATGGCCGTCACCAAAATTAACGCCATTACATTTTTACTTATGGGTATATATCAAAGGTAAAGTGTATTTCAATTGGATTCCCAAACCAATTCCCCAACTTTATAAAACAAGTTCAAACATTTATGTGCAGTAACCTAATGTTTATAGAACAATTGAAAACAACTGAATTTTACAAAAAAAGTTATTTGAAGAAAAGCCGCTGGAACTACCTTACTTTGTGCAAATATAAGGATAAATTCGAAACTGGCCAGTATTTTGCTGTGGCTGAAACAAAACCCCTTCCCAATGCATGTAACCAATACTTAAACATATAACTACTGCAAGACCTCCCTTAGACAGTGTTTGTCAGCACAAAAATAGCTAAAAAATGTAATAAACGTCCCCAGGTAAAGCGCTGCAAGTTTCCGCCTGTTCGAGAATGTAATGTATAGTTAGTCACATAAGCACATTAAATCGATTCGTCCACAGCGGTGTAGTTTCATGCACTTAAAGTCTATGTTATATATATATATATATATATATATATATATATATATATATATATATATATATATTATATATATATATACATACAATTGACTTACAACCCATATCCATGATACTAGAAGGAGTTGGACAAAATAAATTGCTGCTTAACTTACATCTTAAACTAAGTAACAAGGTACACCCAAGTCTGTGGAGTAGCTTAGACAAAATTACAAGCTTTTGTCTGAAACGGACTGTATGTTAACAACTGAGAAAGACAGAAATTTAACAAATTGTACTAAAACAAAAACGAACCAGGAACTAGTCTATAGATCCAAAAAGTTGTTAGCCAAAGGAGTCAATTACACTATCACACCGAAACGTATTCTAACGCAAGACATTATCAGTGATACTAAATCCACAATAGATAAAATATAAGAGACAGCAGAAATTATATACCAAGATCTCACAAGAATACTGGTAAAGACTCAACCATCCAGGAGTACTCTTGCACAAGAGAAATGGGAGTTATTGAGGAACGTGATACCATCTACTACCAGCCGATAAAGAAAACGCGACCGTCATTATGAGTAAATGCAGTATAGGGGAAAATAGATGAATTTCAAGATCTTGCATACCAACATATTAATTCGGATCCAATAACGTTCCTGCAGAAAACCACTATAACAAAATTAAGAACACCAACATCGGAGAGTGTATTCAACAACAATTAATACAACCGACGGGAGAAATTATATAAATCTCCAAAATTGTATACATTATCAAAATTACCAACCAAGAACACTTAAAGCCGAAAACCTGCGAAACCCTAATTTATAAAAATAACTCCTGCTCGGCAAGAAAATTGTTTACCAAAAAACAAAGCAGTTCGTCAGACAAGTAACGTCAAAACGATAACCCTCAACCAAGCAAAGATAGTAAAGATACGACAACCAACGGTCATAAAATACAAAAATAACTGTGATGAACAACTGGCAGTAAATTACAAACGACAGCTACAAGATCTCAAACCTACTACAGGGTGGGTACCAATCCAACCCCGGCAAGATACATGTAGGAAGGATCCGTGTCAAAGAGAACCCGCATATACCAGAACGGGTCAGAAATCTGTTGCTGAAGCAAGATACAAAAGTAATAATAAGCTACACGGCTAGTTTACCCACTCAAGCCATTTCTGTGGACATGTTAGCTCACCAAGTGAGGGATAATACTCATCGATGTTGCAAATTTCGGGAATTGTATTCCAAGGACTCTTTTCATCATGTCCGTCTCCTGGTTTCAATATCTTTCGCCCCCACAAAATTCACTAAACCGAAAACAAAAAACTTAACGTCAAGAAGGGCAAACTTCTGATAGCGTACAATATATGTTCACTAAGAGCTATCAACTTTAAATGCCATTGTAAGGTTCATTTAGGACAATACTTTTCGTACACAACAACATACACTGCATCCTTTTGCATTTCTAAAGCAAATCTGTAGTCACACATGTTACATATTCACTTTAAGTTACTTTTGGAAATCACCAGCAGTCATTGGACCGCTCTCCTTGATACTAAAACTAAATCAAGGTCATCTTAGCGTTATTGCCCTTGAACTTGTTTCAAGGTCAAATAACGATACCTAATTGACTAATTAGGTGCCAATATACACTTTTTGAATCCGCGGCAGCTGAATTGAGGCTAAGGTTCAGTACAACAGGAAGGAATCAGATCTAGTCTAGATCAATCAGAGGTGAACAACGCTAAGTAATTTGCAAGTTACGTTTAAATTCCGGTGCATTAGGATGAAGTTAAGTCAACCGTTAGTTAATGATATTTATAAATTTTAACTCAAAAGAGGCTTTTCAATAAACTTTCTTAAAACATGTTTTAGGGCCTAATGGATAAACTGTGTTTAAAGTCCATATTGGCCAAAAGAAGTTACGGTAACAGTTTAACCTTAAAACTATTTCAAGGATAATAACCTCCACTAGACTTTGGTCCTGTTTAGCGTTTTCAAAATTGGCCTTCAGAATAGTATGAAGCCAAACAAATCAGTTAGCATTGGATGTTGTGCAAGGCCAATGACCTCTAGTTGATTTTAGTTAGAATATCTGAAGAATCGGCAGGAACACTACGAGTTACAAGTTTTTATGTCTTTTAATTTAAAATTGCGACACGTACATTCAAATGAGTTAAAAATCACAATTATAATTCACCATACAAATAATAAGTAACATAGAAGTGACCTCCTTTTTACGTTATGGGAAACCACCAAAATGAGTTATAAGGCAAAATTAATGGAACAGAGCTTTCTTTTCGAAGAAGTAAGACACAAGTATTTGACCAACTTTGTCAAGTTCGCCTCGTTTTAACTGATACGCTCCACTGTTGGGTTTCCAGTTTCTTAATAAAACCGAATACGTGCAGTAGTTCATGGTTTCTTTTCACAAGAAGTTGGTATTAACACCGGGGTGCCGTGGGGATCAGTGACAGCTCCTACACCTTTTCTGTTGTGTGTAAGTGTTCTCATTTCTTCAATAACTAACCCTATCCACTGCTCTGCAGGCGACACTCTTCATTGTAGTTCATCTCAGAGTACTCATAATACTAATTGACATTATGTCTCAAATCAGGATATTAAAACTGCAATGCTAATTTCATTCAACAGAGATATACAGCGTATCCTTGAATGGGGAAGTCATAATCTAGGTAAATTTTACGCTAATAAAATCGATCACTTCCTGTTGTAAGTATGAACGAACCAAATATTAAGTTTTCTGACTCTTTCACTATGTTATGAATAACTGGAGTTTCAAATCTATCATGAGATGGTCATCTTCTGTCAGGTACTAAAGCAGCTGCTCGCTTTTTAGACTACAGATTGAAGCCTTCACAAGACTTTCTGCTGTACAATGCTCAAATCCGAACTTACGTAAAATATAATTTTCACCTCTGGATTGGTGCTCCCCAATACGCTCTTAATGTCGTTGAGCCTGTCCGAAGAAGAGCAATTAGGCTTATAAAAATGACTCGTCCTTAACTTTTGACATACAGTTCCTTGAGCACAGAAGAATCGATTCAATTCTTTCTTTGAACTATCAGTATTATAATGGCTATTGTACTGCTGAATTACATGTTTTGATAACCTAGGTTCACCATTGCTAAAGAAATCAGTTCGCTCATTTACATCGTCATTTAACTTGTTGTACCCGACAGGCACAATCCACATTCTTCTACTCGTCTTCTAAACCCTGGAGTGCCCTTCCTAGTTCCTGTTTTCCTCTCGCTAATGACATGAAACAATTTAAGGGAAGCGTTTATAGGCATCTCTTGGTAGTTCAAAATCCTTACGCACCCTCCTGAGTTTTTAAGTATTTTAGCACTTGAAGCTAAGTTTAACCTATTCAGGGTCACGATTCTTAAAATATGTATTTTTGTATCAAGTATCTAAAATGAGGTTTTTAGAACGAATGAGTTCTAAAAACTTAGTCGAATGAGCTATTTTACGGACTGAAATGAGTCCGTAAAATAGCCATTTTTGGGAGCGCATACAAAAAAATATGATTCAGTTACAGAAAACAAGTGTTAATTATTACATTTCAACCCACTTGCAAGCATTCTCATTTTTTACATGTATTTTACTTCATACTCCTGCCATTGCCTGATTCAATAGTTCCTTCTCTAAACTCAAGTCTCTCGCCTCAAACATATTCTTTTTGTCATTGTTCAACTTGCACATCCACCTAATACAGCATTTTACTCAAAAATTTTGTATTTATTTCCTTAGCGTATTACCTACTTTGCGTTTAATATCTGTACATATTTACGGCCAGTAAGATGCTTGCACTATTTTACCAGACATAAATGAATTTTCATTTCCTCCCGCACTTTCAAGTAGTTTAAAAATATCGTGGCACTCGCCCCACCATGCTAATATGATTCAAACGCGTCGTAAGTATTCAACGAATATGCTACTATTTAACTTATAAATGTAGTCATTCGCTTTATTTATTTCACGTTGTATACGTACGTTGCTGTTTGAGTTTATTTCTTCTGTTTTATACAAAATCTCTCCTTTTCAAGACACTTTTTATTATTTCATAGTTATTAGTTGTCCAAACTGCCACGTGGACATTTTGAACATGAGTGGAGTAATTGTTCACAGTCAAGCTCGTGAAACTATTTGTAAACTGGATGAATTCATGAAGCGAGAAACAGAATCAAAAGATTGCATTATTCCTGTCGATCGTGTGTATGGAATATTTGCAGAAGCAACAGGCCTTACCAGAAGAACAATTAAACGCATTACACAGGAAGGCAGATCGAAACCTGAAAGAAATACATTTGGTTCACCTCGTAAAACAATAAACAAACCAGCACCTAGATCAACCATCGACAAGTTTGATGAAGGAGTTGTTTAAATTGGGATTAAAGTCAGGAGATTTATCATGACGACATGAATCCTAAGAATGATATTAAGTGGTTGACCGAAAAACCTATTCCCAATATCGAGCCTAATTCTGTGTTAGTGTTTGATAATGCATCTTACCACAACATATCTACCGAGCCTAATCCAACATGTGCCTGGAAAAAAGATAAAATGCAGAAGTGGCTAAACGAACGTGGAATTGCATTTGAATAAAGTGAGACAAAACCCGAACTCTATGAGAAAATTGAATTTCATCCACCAGTTGATCTCAATTATTTAACCGATAAGTTGATAGCTGAACATGGCCATTCCGTGGTAAGGTTGCCACCCTACCATCCAAAGCTAAATCAAATTGAAAAGATATAGGCTCAAGTTAAAAATTGTGTAGGGAGTAATAATATTACGTTTAAATTTGAGGATGTGTGGAAATTAGCAGAGAATAAATTTAAATCAATAGGTCGTGAAGAATGAGAAGCTGTGTGCAAACATACAGAAAAGATTGAACAAGTATATGTAGAAAAAGATTTTATTGATGAAGTCGAAGAACTGATTTTTACTGTAAATACAGGTGAAAGGGATGAAAAAATTGATTACAGCGACAGTGAATTAGATTCTAACCAATTAAACTTGTGTAGTTATTTAATAAAATTGCATTTTAAAATGTTTTATCAATTTGTGATTTATTTTACATATTGGTATTAGAATTTGAAATACTTCTACAAAAATGTTTTCCGATCAAACAAGGAGGGTCTCATTAACTTGCGCAGTGCTGTGAAACTTAGTAGTTATTTTAACGTTTGTGTTCTGTCCTCCTATTAGAAGTATTTCAAGTTATAATATTATAATCACATTGAGAAGCTTCATTTAAGTTTTTATAGTACACATTTACACCTACTATTACTTAATCCAAGAATTATCGAACAAATAATTTTTCACATTTTCTAGTCGGCAGAATAAGCTAATAATGAGAACCTACGACCTGTACTTTGGTACATAAAGGCAAAATTTACATCGATTGGGGTTTGAACCTTGATGGCGCAGTTGGCTAGCGCGGTACTCTAGCAAAGTACAGGTCGTAGGTTCAAATCCTATTCGAGGTAAACTTTTATTTATGTATTTAATAAAATTAATATTAATTTTTAATTACATATTTATATTTGAACTTATTCGTTCATAACAAAAACTTATAATAATTTAATATTAGTCAAGTTGCTTTGGTATGTGTGAATCCTTGCGATATTGCATGCTCACATTCCATTAATATAAGTAATTTGATTGTAATCTCATTATATTCAGGATTTACATCAGTTCTACATACATAAAGACAAAATTTACATCGATTGGGGCTTGAACCTTGATGGCGCAGTTGGCTAGCGCGGTACTCTGGCAAAGTACAGGTCGTAGGTTCAAATACTGGTATTTATATAACACTTTCCGACACATATTTTAATGTAATGACGCTAATTGATTTCCGTTGTTGGTTCTTAAAAATATAAATATTTAGACCTGCGATCAATGATGATTTTAAGAATTTACCTATTCGATAATTGCTAAGATTAACAACCAAATATCTTATCAGAAGTTATTGTTATTTTCAGTCTGTTGGGTCTAATTAAAAGTTTATAAAACGTTGAACTTCATTTTTGCAAACCCTTGATAAGAACAGCTAATGTTGAACAGGTTAGGTTATGTTTGCTAACTAAAAAAATTATTTTATTGCAAATATGAAATAGTCAATCCAATACATACCTAAATTGAAATTGTTACAAATAATCATTCAATAAAAGTGTATTCAGCAACGATATCTTTCGTTAAAAAAATTGATAATTACTAAATTTATTCATTTGCCGTGTACTTTTGGGATGGCATTTTTGCTACCGAAATTTCCCGATTATTATATCGTTTAAGTTTTTCAAATTGTTGAAAATCGCGCCGCGCATCTCGAGTGACACGACGTTTTGTAACTACTCTACCCATTTCCTTTTCTATAGGTTTAACAATCATAATTTTCTCCATGGTCCTTTTTGAATTTCTTAATCTAAGGTTACTTCTTAGACGCATCTTTACAAAACTTCTGTTTAATAATTTTCACATTATATTCGGTATACGCACTACGAATTTACCGTTCCATATGCCATATTAACGCTTAAATCTTTAAATCTGCGCCTGCATCTGCGTCTGCGTCTGCGTCTGCGTCTGCGTCTGCGTCTGCGTCTGCGTCTGCGTCTGCGTCTGCGTCTGCGTCTGCGTCTGCGTCTGCGTCTGCGTCTACGTCTGTGCCTGTGTCTGTGTCTGTGTCTGTGTCCGTGTCCGTGTCCGTGTCCGTGTCCGTGTCCGTGTCCGTGTCCGTGTCCGTGCCCGTGTCCGTGTCCGTGTCTGAGTCTGTGTCTGTGTCTGTGTCTGTGTCTGTGTCTGTGTCTGTGTCTGTGTCTGTGTCTGTGTCTGTGTCTGTGCTTGTGCCTGTTCCTGTGCCTGTGCCTGTGCCTGTGCCTGTGCCTGTACCTGTGCCTGTGCCTGTGCCTGTGCCTGTGCTTGTGCCTGTGCCTGTGCCTGTGCCTGTGCTCGTGTCTGTACCTGTGCCTGTGCCTTCTCCTGTTCCTTCGCCTGTGCATGTGCCTGTACCTGTGCCTGTGCCTGTGCATGTGCCTGTGCCTGTGCCTGTGCCTGTGCCTGTGCCTGTGCCTGCGCCTGTGCCTGTGCCGGTGCCTGGGCTTGTGCCTGTGCCTGTGCCCGTGTCTGTGCATGTGCCTTTTCCTGTGCCTGCGCATGTGCCTGTGCCCGCGCCTGTGCCTGTGCCTGTGCCTATGCCTGTGCCTGTGCCTGTGCCTGCCCCTTTGCCTGTGCCTGTGCCTGTGCCTGTGCCTGTGCCTTCTCCTGTTCCTTCGCCTGTGCATATGCCTGTACCTGTGCGTATGCCTGTGCCTGTGCCTGTGCCTGTGTCTGTGCCTGTGCATGTGCATGTGCCTGTCCCTGTACCTGGGCTTGTGCCTGTGCCCGTGCCTGTGTCTGTGCCTGTGCCTGTGCCTGTGTCTGTGCCTGTGCCTGTACCTGTGCCTGTGCTCGCGCCCGCGCTTGTGCCTGTGCCTGTGCCTGTGCCTGTGTCTGTGCCTGTGCCTGTGCCTGTGCGTGTACCTGTGCCTGTGCCTGTGCCTGTGTCTGTTCCTGCCCCTTTGCCTGTGCCTGTGCCTGTACCTATGCCTGTGTCTGTCGCTGTGCCTGTTTCTCTGCCTGCGTTTGCGTCTGCGTCTGTGCATGTGCATTCTTCTGCGTTTGCATCTGCTTCTGCATTTGTACCTGTATTACATACATGCGCATGTACATATTGAAAATTTGTATTCAAATTACTATCTACTGGAATATCTCGATTTATCAAACTTCAGGTTTTTGATTAGTGCCATAAATCTACTGCAAAAATACAAGGTACCATTTGCAAGTATGTCAACATCTATCAATTATGAAACAAGATGTGTGGAATCATACCTAAATTTTAAATTATTGACATGTTGTGAATTAACGTCACAACGATAACGTTAACAATTTTGAAAAGTTGGTACACCAAATTAGAGATCTGAGATTGGTAGCACAACAAGATTGTAGATAGAGACGGTCTTATGTGTTTCTGTATTTACATCATACTGGGATTGTGAAGATTTAAAAAAATCATAAAAATTGTTGTAGCTTGACACATTCTATACTACACCACTTCTGATTTACATTAGTGTCAATGAACTATACGCTGTAAAGACCTAATTATATTTTAACGAGATTCTATTTTATCATAACTATCATTTAAAATTCGTAGAAATAATTTTATTTTATGTATTTACTAACACAACATTATTTTAGTTAGAGCTTCTTATTATACAAATAAAGATGTGACATAAGAAAGAATCGTAAGTAATTTTGATCAGTTTTAAAATTAAAGAACATTCTTTTTGCAGGTTAACAAAATGTTGATGTATAATGACAATGCGGGAGCACTCAGTATTGACATAGAATCTAATTTTGAACACTGCAACATTGCAATCCAAGTAAAAGAAGCATGCAAACATTATGGTTCTAAAAATAATCTGACCCTGGTGCTGGATCACCTAAATCTCACAGTTCAAAAAGGCCATATGTAAGTAAACCTGGTTGTTAAAAATCTACCATTAAATTTTTTGTAGATATGCACTCTTAGGTGCAAGCGGTTCAGGAAAAACTACCTTACTAAATTGCCTTGTAGGAAACAAAAAATTAAACTCAGGAAAGATTCAAGTTCTTGGCACAACTCCTGGAGAAGAAGGATCTGTATGTCCTGGCCCCCGAGTAGGGTACATGCCACAAGTATGCGATACATCGACAATGTTTTCCATAAATGTGTTCGTATTCTTTCAGGAGAATGCATTATATCAAGAAATAACCATAAGGGAGACAATGAAATATTTTGGTTGGATTGCTGGTTTAAGTACAACGGAAATTTTAAAACGGCTAAATGTAATTGTTCAACTTCTTTTAATTCCAAATTTAGATCAACAAATTAAAAATTTAAGTGGAGGGGAGCAAAGACGCATATCGTTTGCTGTTGTTTTACTTTATCGTCCCGAAGTGTTAATTTTAGATGAACCTACTGTTGGGCTAGATCCACTTTTAAGAGAGTCAGTTTGGAATTATTTACTTGATTTAGTGAAAAGTAATAGTACAATTTTACTCACAACTCACTACATTGAAGAAACACGACAATCGCATATGGTGAGCGTTCCAATGAATTGTACCACGATTTTTGTAACAATTTCGTTTTAGGTTGGCTTGATGCGGAAAGGTTACATTATCGCGGAAGCAGCACCTGACACACTTCTGAATGAGTTCGCAGTTGATACTTTAGAGGATGCTTTTTTAAGTTTAAGCCAGTTACAAGATAAATTAGATGACGGTGGAAAAACAAAATTCGTTTGTCAGTTTAAAAAAGTTGCTGGTAATACGATTTGTGAAAGAGATTTTGATAGTAACACATCTTCAACAAGTCTCAGAGTTAAAGCTCTGGTTTGGAAACAATTTCTAACTATGTTCAGAAATATACCATTACTTATTTTTACCATAATGAGTGCTGCAGCCTCAATTACCCTATTTTTTCTTTGTATTGGTCATGATCCAAAAGGCATTAAAGTAGCTGTGGTTAACTATGAAACTAACAATACCATTTGTGATTTTTTACACTGCCACACCACGCAGTTGAGTTGTAACTATATTGAGCTGCTCAGACAAAGGTTCCTAGAGTTGGTAAGTTTCAATATTGAGGGTCTGTCAACAATCTTACCTTTTTAATTAGGATTATTTAACAAATGAAAATAAAGGTTCTCAGTTACTTCAAACTGGGGATATTCATGCTTATTTTGTTATGAAGCCCAACTACACTTTAGCGTTAAGAAATCGAATTTTTGACACAAATTCAATCGACGATAAGGATTTAGCTCATTCCACTATTGACGTTTACCGAGACTTTATGGGTAAAACCAATGTTTATAGAAGTTTCCGTCTTTCACACATTTACATAAATTACAGCTAAAGACATTGCCGGATACGTTAAAAAAGTGATGGTGGAAACTTTTGAAGATTTGATAGATCTTTATTTGGACACTTGTAACGTTACGACTAGAGTAATGAAAATGCCTTTTGACGTAAGTTATTTTAAATTGCCTTCAATCGTGTAATAATTGATAAACGTTGTAGTGGAAAGATCCTGTCTATGGAAAGAAGGATTTAGAGATGACCATCATGGGCAGCCCAGCGTATTTATTGATGTAAAAAAATTTTAAACAATCAATATGTAGTTGACAATTATTTGCAGGGCTTCCTTTTGTGTAGCTTCAATTGCGACGTCTTGTTCGATATTAATGGAGCGTAATGAAGGCACTTACGATAGAATGTTTGCACTTGGCGTTGGTCATGTTGAAATTCTTATCTCCCATATGGTTAGCGACTTAAGTTTGGTAGTAGGACAGATAATCTCTGCATTAATGGTTGCATTCCTTGTATTTGGTTTGCCTTTAAGCGGACACTTGTATCTAGTCGTTGCTTTAGCTGTCGTTAACAGTATCAGTGGAATGTGTTTTGGTAAGTACAGCTTTGCATAGGAATTTCACTCATACATTCATTTTAGGATACGCCATTGCCAGTATTTTAAAAAGTGAAAGTGCAGCAATGCACTTGCTCTCCGGTAGCATGACACCAGCCATTTTACTCAGCGGAACACTATGGCCAAGAGAAGGAATGCATCCGATTTTACGAGAAGCTGCTTGGTTTTTGCCTATTACTCAATCTGCACATTCTATTTCTAGTATTTTGAATAGGGGATGGGGATTTTGTAAACCGACCGTATATTTAGGTTTTGTTAATTGTATTGTGTGGATAGTTGTATTTTTAATTATTGCCATGACTTTCTTACGATATAATCAAAAATAATCATGAATAAATTATATTTTCATACTTGTTTTTTAAAGATATCTTTGTTATTATCAAAGATATCGTTTAGGGATTTTTGAGTAATATAAATTTGGAAATATAAAATGGAAATGGAAATCATAGTTGGATTGGAAACCATCAGCTGCAGTTCTTTCTTAACTTTTTAAAAGTGTAAATATAGACAATCCTGAAAAACGTCTTCCAAATATTTTTATTCAATAAGGCGGTGCCCCTGCCCATAATGCTTTGACAGTGAGGAATTACTTAAAAAAACCGTTTCCCAAATAGTTGTATTGCAACATTTGGTTCAGTATTATGACAATCTTGATAAATTATGTTTTTCAGTAAACCCCATATGAAGAAATCCAGTATTGACAGATCTGGAGATCGTGGCTGCTATAACACCGAACCGAGTGTTGCAATTCAACGATTTTGGAAACGGTTTCCTCGCTGTCAAAGCATTATGGGCTGGAGCACCGTCTTGTTAAAAAAGATATTTGGAAGATGTTTTTCAGGATTCTCTATATTTTTATTTTTGAAGGGTAAGAAAGAACTGCAGCTGATGGTTGCCAAGCTAACCGTGATTCCCATTTAACAAAATGCAAATTTATATTATTACTCAAAAACCGTAATCCGTAGAAAAATTCTAAGCACGCCACTGAATTCGGCCGTTCGCAGTATATAAGTACTGATGATGAAATATATCACTACACTATAGTATTAAACGAGGTATAAGACCTTGAAAAAAGTGAAGAAACATCGACGTTTGGTTATAAGTCGAAAACAAAAGAAGATGCTATCATTACATTTTGTGTTACAGGTGGTCCTCAATTTTAAACACCGGTTCTTCATGTATGTAATTGCTGTTAGGGTTTTTTCATTGCTTACACTTATATTGATATGTTTGGCGTAGCTCCCAAACATCGACTTGGTTTGTATAATATAATTATGCGAAATCTTGACGATGACTGCTGTTAGTGTGGTTTCCTGCATATCACCTTTGGGTACGACTGGTATTCTGGTATATTGTATTGGTTATTATCAGTTCTGTTGTATATTTGATTGATTATACAACTTGGGTTCTCCTTCATCTTCTTTACAACTGTAGGGGAAAATACGAACTTGATCTCCTTTGCTTTTATGCTCTCCCTAAATTCGTTATCGGTTTACTCGAAGTACAGCTGGTTATCGTAGTCTATAGCCATGATCCCATTGTTGACTTCTATTGTCCAAAATTCATTGTTGTGTTTGACTGAAAGCTCCCACCATGAGGTGCGCCAGTATTTTTGTGCTACTTGATAACTTCTGTTCCGCTGTGTATGTAATGCTTTTAATGTGCGCTTCTGTGATGAGATCGTGAACGCTCCCTCGCTCGTTACTGATATGTAGTGACTACCTAGTTGTTGCCTTACTAAGGTCTACAAAATAACACGTATATAGAAGAATATGTGTATTAAAGACTGACATTGTTATAAAAGCAAATAAACAATGTAATATGCATATCGCGTCAATGCAACCATAGAGCAATTACACTTGACGTGCTCGCCTTCTATTTACGGGTAGTGGAAACTAATCGAACATGCCGCTCACCAAGAACTTCATTCTTTTCTTAATGCTTCAGCAAAGCAGATCTACCATCTATTGGTGTGTAATCGTCCTGGAGAGGCAACATTAATTTTGAAGTTGGATTTTTAGAATCGTTGTTTTTGTCTTCAAAGTCGCCACTCTAGTACAGCCATCAGATCTGAGGTGTAATGCGGCAACCTTGATCAATCACCACTTTGCAGTAGGCAACTCATTTTCTTTGATAATGACCACGTCCCCGATCTTTGGCACTTTTGATTTCATCTGCAGTAGTGGAAGGTAATCCTCTGCGTCATCTTCCAGCGTTATAAAGGACTGGTTGCTTCTTTCGAGTAAATGACAATTAAGGGTTTTCCCACCAGAAGAATGATATTAATGTACTTCGTTTCTTAGCTGTTTCTTCTTCTTTCAGGTTTTCAAGTTCTTCAGCAAGCTCTGTTTCCTGGACAACCTTAATGTATGTGGTTTTCATCTATCTCCCTCTCTTTTCTCTCCGTCAAACATAATCCATAGATAGGATCGTACAACGCACGAAATGTAATGATGAGTTTTTGGCGGAGTGAGAGGGATGTGAGTGGAAATAGCACGAAGATCTGCGAATTGTCACTATCGTCGAGATTACTGCTCGGTTTGTTAGCGAGTCTAACCGAGAGTTCTCAAGTTCAATCCACCTCTCCGTAGAAAGGGATGAAATATCGTGAGTTACTTACGTAAATATAGTGTGTGTGTGTGTGTGTGTGTGTGTGTGTGTGTGTGTGGTGTGTGTGTGGGTGTGGGTGTGGGTGTGGGTGTGGGTGTGGGTGTGGGTGTGGGTGTGGGTGTGGGTGTGGGTGTGGGTGTGGGTGTGGGTGTGGGTGTGGGTGTGGGTGTGGGTGTGTGTGTGTGTGTGGTGTGTGTGTGTGTGTGTGTGTGTGTGGTGCGTGCGTGCGTGCGTGCGCGCGCAATTGTCACTATCGTCGAGATTACTGCTCGGTTTGTTAGCGAGTCTAACCGACAGCTCTCAAGTGCAATCCACCTGTGTGTGTGTGTGTGTGTGTGTTCGTGCTCATATCAGTTACTCAATATGTATGGTGCTTTAAAGTGAAAGAAACGTAAAATGCCGAAATGTCTAACCGAAGCGGAAGTGAGTAAAGTTGGTGGTGTTCGGAAATATTTGTTTATGATCGTGAATATCCCTGTATAAAGTAGAATTTTTTAACGAGCGTTTCATAGTTATACGTGCTTTTATGGTGTTTACTTAATTGTGTGGTACTCGTTATAATGAAGCAGAAATTCGTGATTGGTTCTGAAGATGTTACATCAATGAAAAAATATCGTGCTGCAAAGCGCAAACTCCTATTTAAGATTAGAATCGCTCCGTCGACAGGCGATATTATTGAATGGATACGTTCGGCGATTATGGAATTTCTTGCTTATGTTATATCTTATATCACTTGTGAATCATAACGATAAGGTGGGACTTATATTCCACGAAGAAAGCTTTAAGAATAAGTTACCCAGATAGATGAGTTCTAAACGCGCTCCGGGAATTAAGTTTGTATCCGCTCCGGAAGTACTACCGTCTGTCATTCAAAGCGACACCGAGGGTTTGAGTACCGATACGTTTCGACTCGAGGTTACAACAGCTAGCCCCCCTGGAGGGCAAAGCAGACTGCTTATTTATAACAGTTACTCTGGAGAATGCATCTAACGCCGTGGTATTGTAACTATAAACAACAAAGGCAATCTCTGCTTGTCTACAGTTTTGGTTGTTTGTAAAGCCTATACAGATAAAAACCTTAATTACGCTATCATTCCGAAAACGGAAGCAGTACAACAAGAACACTGTCAAATGTTGGTACGTGAGGCGGGTTTGGTAGTTCTTTCAGGTGGATGTGGTATAGAAGAATTGAGACAGCTTCAACAACGTCTTAATGATTACCGGATTTGAGTGTACGAGCAGAACACCAAACGCAGACAAATGCTGTTTCAGGGCCCCGAAAAAGAAACGAAGACCAATTTTCTTCATTATGAAAACCATTTTAACGTTATTATATCGTTAACGTCTGCATTTACCTGCAACTATTATTGTGTAACTTGTCACGTTCCTTCCGATAATAAAAGCAAGCATTGTTGCGGAGCTTAATGTCCTTTTGCCTCTCTCAATAAAGTTTGTATAATGATTGCGGAAGACAGTTTAGGGGGATGTTATACACAAGGAAGAAACGAAGGAAAATTCGATATGCAGTAACGTTCGCAAATGTTTCCTATGTTTCAAAACATATAATACGAAAAATAAGAAATTTCCTCACGTATGTGGTGAAATTTTCTGTAAACATTGCCAAGACTAAAAACCAGATGAAGGAGATAAGTTCCTTGAATGGTACAATCAACACGACATTGATACATTTGATATGCAGAAAGATCTCGTGGTTATCATCGCTCTGGCGTAGACATTTTGAAAAGGGTATATATTGAATTTAGAGACATGTCGACTGAAGAGTGCGACTAAATTTTTTCCAACGGCATTATCGGCGTTACCGAAAGCACTAGGACTGTCAGACGAACTACGAAAAACATGTTTTCCACACCTGTTTAATACCGAAAATAATTCATCATACGCAGGTCCTCTACCAGATGCATGATTTTACACACCGGATTCTATGAAACCAGATGAAGGAAATAAGTTCCTTGAATGATACAATCAACACGACATTGATACATTTGATATGCAGAAAGATCTCGTGGTTATCATCGCTCTGGCGTAGACATTTTGAAAAGGGTATATATTGAATTTAGAGACATGTCTACTGAATAATGCGAGTTTGATCCCTTCACGGAAAGTATTACGATAGCTTCCGCTTGCAATCTTATGTTTAGGCATAAGTTTTTGAAATCTGACACTATTGGAATTATTTCTCGAGGCGCATATAGGCGGTCTGAAGATCAATTGACTTTGGCTATTCAATAGATGGTGTGGGAAGAGGGTAGCCATACCGATAGAGAAAAGAAGTCCTTTTTAAACGGTATGAAGGTGGACGGATATTGCGACACAAAACCAGGTTTTCCAATTCCAGGGTCGTTATTACCGCGGGTGCCCCACGTGTCTTTTAACCAAAGGTAATGGACCTCTTCACTACAACCTTAGGGAGACTATGGATAAAGATACGAAACAACTAAGGCTAAAATAACAAGACGTGTAACCTTGGGGTACGAGGTTGTGGAAATGTGGGAGTGTAAATTTAGGCTTGAGTTGAAAGGAAACCGGGAAATGAATTATTTGCACGAACATCCACTGCTAAAGAATATGCCATTAAATCCACGAGACTCTTTCTTCGACGGTAGAAATCTGTAACGTGCAAATCGATATAGGATCGATTGTATTATTTTATCTGGTTACTGTTTCTAAAAGAGACCTTAAATAATTATCTGTGACTTAAACATTTAGTAATTTGCTTTAAGCTTACTAGTTTCTATTTTCTGTACTAAAGTACAGATTTAATTTTAATTTCTGTATTTATGGCATTTACTAATGAGTATGATGGATTAAATGATATACAAAATCATTCCTGTACTGTAGTTAAGTTCTACTTCACATACAATTTTCTTTTAGGACGTGTACACTGTTACGTTATACCAAAATTATTCCTCTTTGTATCTACTTCTGTATTTTAAAAGTTTATTCGTTTTTAAAAAATTTAACTTCAATTGATACGTATAGCGCCATCTCGGAGATGAACGTGGGTTCTGGTTAGTTTCAAAATTCTTACATTTTATAGGTACCGGTCACTTTGCTAAATCACCACTAGATGGTGATACCATTACATAACTGCATCTTACTTATCATGCTTTATTTTCAAAACAAACATATGTTAACAAAGATATAATTGTAGTAACAATGATTTGAAATGAGTAGTTGTAAAATTGTTTCTTGAGGCGTTGGCTTTTTTCAAAATCGCCATTGCTGTAGAAGGGTGGAATGGTTCTAGAAAATTTTCTTGTTTCTATTTACTAGATGTTAAGCATCATTTTTTTAATTTTCGCTATATAAATGTGTATAAAAGTGATATAATCGCTATTTAAGGCGGATGTAGTTGAAATATTTTACTACACCTACACATTTTGGTTTCACACAAAAGAATTTCACATTACTTCTTAAAGAAATAAGTGTGACAAATTGTTTAAGACATTTAAACTACCGCTCGTATTCGATCTTAGAGTAACTAACTTGGGTTTCCATAAACCTATGTTTCCATACACTTAAGTTTCCATCTATTGAAACGTCCATGTAACTTTATCGTTAAGATTACATCCAAGTTCATGTTTACATTAGGTTGTCTTGATTGATGCAACAAGAGTATCCGTTCTGTATCTCTTGGGCTTATTGCTTGGATTGTGGTGCTGATAAATTGCGATCAGCTGTAGCTCACGTACTGGGGACTACTTGCTCGTTGCTTGGCTGCTTTGAAAAACGCATAAGCATTCTCAACCACAGGTCAGCTCTTTCCTTTTCTTGAATGTATAAATAAATTGCTTTCTACAACGAAAAGAAGTACATTTACTTTAGTTCCGTTAACAAGTATTTGAGAAACATCTTGCTTCTGAATAAGACTCGTACCTAAATTGCCTTCAGCAAGTTACGATTGCCTACGTGGAACTTAAATATATTTATATTAGTTATATCAACAAGTATTTGTTAAACATATTTACCTGTAGTATAAGTTCGGTGTCAGTTGGAGACCCGCCTGTAGCTAATTTTAATACCATTTCTCTCATGTAGAACTACTACATGTCCATTAACCATTCTTTAATATTTCACGCACAATCAAGAGTCAAAATTTTGAATAACTTTTATTATAGTTGGATTTATATGCCACACCCATTAATGTACTACTGGTTATGTGATCGGGCGCAGTAGCATTGCTGCAACTGTTATGTATACCAGATGTAACTTTTTATGTATACCAGATGTAATACTGAATCTGTTAACTGTTGGCTCGAGATTACGTGCTAGTTTAAATTACTTGGTAGCTCAAATATATAATATTCTTTTCTTTACTCGAATACGGATAAGGTTGTTCGGACTAATTTCCGTGTCTAATTTTACATTGCTTAATTACTATTTTTCTTTGTTTCTTGAAATAAAATTGGGACTGAACAAGCTTTTCCAATTGTATTTAGGTAACTTAATCAGAAAGGGGTTTGTATTCAGTTTTGTTAAACGAAAGGCAAGCTGAATTATGTTAATTATTTCTTTCTTGTAACTGATCTAATAAGTTTACTAAATTGGCCTTTTCGGGTTAAGCTACGTAAGATCTTACGGCCGGAAGGAGCCGGAAGGAGTATTGTTTGTTTTGGTATTCTAAACTATAAATTCTTGTGGGCGTAAATACAAGCTCACGACTTGCCCTCGTCAAGCTTGTTTTAACTTACATTAATTTTTTTTATAAATTTTGACGACCTAAATGCAAGCTCATGACTTACTTTAATTTATATTTTATTTTATTTTGGTGTGAATTGTGGGAATAACATACATACTGTATATAATTTATTTCGTTCATTATTCATGTTTATATAGCTATACAATAATATTTGGCTTATTGCCTCCTTTGTTGGGAATTCCAAAAGGAAATAATTTTACGTTTGTTGCGGGAATCGTTCACTTACTTATTATTCCTATTACTTACTTCCTGTTTCAAGCTTTACAGGCTCTCCCTCTCTCAAGGAATAGGAACCCATTTTCTGTTCCTTCTTTCGTTAAAGCTTGTGGCGCCTATTTCGGTTCTTTCCTCTCTAACCGGATTCTCACTCCAACTATATTATCGATACCTCCAAAACAACCATGCAATCCGAATGCACTACGGTCTTCAGACCGTTTGATTGAGTTGTAGCCGGGCTCACTCATTTCTCCTGTATTGCACGTATGGTGGTTAGACACGTGTGGTGGTTAGACACGTGGCAATGGATTGTAATAAACTAAAGTATCTGGTTAAACCTAGTGAGAAACTAAAGTACGTAGATGCGTGCTCGCTTTATCCTTGGGTGTGCAAATACGGCAATTTTCCTATCGGTCATCCAAAAGTGTGCGTCGGTGAGGAAATAGTACGTACACAAGGTGTACAAAATGGTGTCACTAAATACTCTATTTTACCACCCCAACATTTATACCATCCTATATTGTCGATGAAAAAAGTTAATGTTTCCGATGTATGGAAGACCTTAGCGAGGGCGAATGCTACGACGGCCCTGAAGAAAGGGTGCTTAACGGTACGTGGTGTAGTGACGAAATCATTGAGGCTTTGAAGCACGGTTACGAAGTTATAGAAGTTCAGGAAACGTGGGTGTATGAAGTTACGCAGTATGATAAAATGACCGGTCTCGGCGGTTTATTTTCAGGATTCATTAACAAATTTGTAAAGATGAAGCAACAATCTTCAGGTTACCCAGCGGAATGTTACAGTGTTGAAGAACGAGAGAGATATATCGATGAATATCTGGAGTCGGAACGAGTAGCATTATTAAGAAACCCTGATTAAATTCTCTTGCCAAACTGATGTTAAATTCATCTCGGGGCATATTTGGACAAAGGGAGCAGCTGTCAAAAACCTCGATCATAAAAGATTCAAAAATGTTTTATGGTCTTATGTGGTCCCCTCCAATAGAAATCATTCATGTACAAAAGGTTATAGTTAACTGAGAATACCGGGAAGAGGTCGTTGATCCACTATTCACCTAAATTGTGTCATAGCAGGATAGGTCTACGGAAGGTGAACCTGATTTGCCTCTTGGAAATATGTTAGGTGACTTAATTGATGAGATATAACCCGTATATGGGCCAGGATCGTTCATTACTGAGTTTGCATAAGATACAATTTCCAGTAGGGGAAACAAGAAGGAATATTAAAGTGAAAAGCACCCTTAACCATAAAAATTTGGAAAACGATAACTTTGATACTCTCGTTAATCTCATTAACAAAGCAAACCAATAAATCCTAACTACGTCCGCTGTCATCAGAAGAACTGATGACCACCGTATAGTAGTAGTACATTGAAGAACAAAGCGCTGTGCTCCGTTTCTATAGTGTTTAATTGCCATTCTACGTTTACCCGTTACAGACCACAACTCTGCCCTAGGTTATTAATAGCCATGCTATTTACACTTCCATCTTCTTCATCTCGTAAATGAGGCGTCCCTTTTCTTAAAGATCGTTTCAAATTTTCGATAGGAAATATTAGTCAATACATGAAAAATCAGTAGATACAACTAGTAAATTGTAATGAAATCATGTCAGCCATCAGCTTAATTTGGTATATTGCGTATCGAGAGGTGTAGAAAGCACTTGACGTCAGAATCCGGCAGGCACGACAAATCATAGCAAACTAATAATTGCTTCAACTCGAGTTTTGCACTATACTTTATCTACGACCACGTGTTTGACAAAAACAATTGAAAACAATCAACAGTGACAGTTACAATTTCGGAAAACTGTCAGTCTGTTGTGACGCTGGTGTTTAGACCTAACGACAATTACGAGTGCATGTGTGTAATGTTAGGTGCAAATGTCGTCGATGTGTGAGATTGTTACTTTAAGTACGACGTTTGTAAGGACCCTCTGACTTAGTTTATGTGTTGATGGATATGGTTCTTTTCTATTTTAAGTGGTCGCGGATAATATTAGTACATAGCCCATTAGAGTTAAATTTTGAAATACATATTCATCTTATAGAGTAGGTACTTCGTTAGTGGTGTAAGTACTTCTTTTCGATTTAATTGTTTAGGCATTTTTTACAGTATTCGAACGAACACTCATCGGTACTTTGTCAGAAATGTATTCACAAGCAGCAAGCGGATTTTGTCCATTATTAACTTCCAACATATAGTATTTTTGATCTTCAGCACACATATAATATGTAAACGATTGTCGTTTAATGTAATGTTTAATTCCTCAATGAAACACACAGACGAAACGACGACAGATCGGCGGACTTCGTACTCAGATCATGTCAAAAGCCCCCTCTATTTTTCTGAAATTTTCAACACACCTATGCTTTTGAATAATCATACGCGTCGAAAGTAAAGAGAGTCAGCCGACACGAAAAACTTTCCTACCTTAGATAATACTAAGTATGAAACAATGACATCCTGTATGTAATTGATGTGATAAATGTGCTGATGTTGGTTATTTATGATAGCGCCGATCGGAGCTAACAAATGTAGCTTACTTTCACTAATACAAATACTTACATATTTAGTCGAATTTTAACGTATAATTACAGTAATGCATAATAGATATTTAAATTTACATTTTAACACGCCCTAATCAAAAACAATAATTACAACCAGTTAAAATATTCATTTACGGTACTATCCTTCTCAATTAACAGACAAAATGTTTTTATTTACTATCTTAAATGTTGAGGATAACAAATAATATGTTTTTGAATACTGTATCATACATGTCCCCATCTAAACATATAAAAACGCTTGTCATAACTGAAGTTTTGGGCATAGTTTCAAAAATCTCTGCCAAAATTTGTAGGACGTATTCTGTGTGTGAAATGAAGCTAATTTTGTCAAATGAACGTATGGTCCAAAGGCCACCATTTACCCACACTCTACACGCGTCGTACATTGATGCTCGCGATACTCAATTATTAATATACTTTTCTTCTTTTCTTCTGGTGGGAAAAGTCTTCATGTGCCCCTAAGTCCAAATACTCTTACAGGAACGTCTCACACTGATTCGTGTATTAGTGTTTTTTTAGTGACTTGTTTGCTAGTTGTCGCAGTAGTGCCACTGCTAGTGAGGTATCTTCCTTAGTCTTCTTGGAAAGAGATTTTGACTATGTAATCCCCGTCAGAGCTTCTTAGTTCGGTGTGCTCGTGGGGCTCTTCACACCATTTGTTTCCTTCACTACCCTATTGTTAAGTACTGACCTCTTTCAATTACCAAAATTTTGACACTTGCTCTTCTATTCTGGACGCCATTCCGATTATTGCGTAAGGTTTCTTATTCTTGTTGTCTTCTGTCTGTAGATAGTACCCACACAATTTCTGAATATTCAGCTCCTAAAATGATGTCTATTGGAATGCTTTTGATGGTAGCGTTTCCGTTATTTTGAACAGTAAAATTTTGATTACCATGGTTGCATTTGCACTGTTACTTTTACTTTTGCGGGTCTTGGTTTGTTGTGTCCCAGACCTGTAACAATGCCATTAACCTTCTGCCTAGGTAATTTTCATTTTTGTGCTGCGTGTTCCGTAATAAATGAAGCTTGTGACCCTAGTTAAATTAATATTAACTGTTGTTCTGCGAACAGATCTCTTACTTTCACGATTGATGTTGCAAACAGTACTCCATGACCTGTAACTACTTCTTCCGCGTTCTTGTTTGATGCTGTAGCTGCATTCTGCTTATTTCATTAGTCTCGACGATTGCCCTGATAGTTTAATTGATTGGTGTAGTACAGTATGATGTGGATATTTGCAAATTGCACGATTCACTGTTGAATAACACTTTATGTTATAGTTGTGCTTCATGCACTAGAAACAGTCTTTTTCCCCTAATCACATTATTTATCACTTCTTACTTGTCGTGTGTAATTGTTCCTCAGTGGTAATACCTCTAGTGATTGGAGTCTCACCTTTAGGAATTCCATCACGTCTTGTAAGTCTGAGACTTTGGTGGGCCGCTTTAAGGACTGCTCGAAGGACATGTTTGTCTTTTCATCCCATTTTCTTAGGATGATTCTTGATATCATTGGCCCGTATGATGTATTTATTCCCAGGTTCGTTATAGTTTCCAGATACTCATGAACGGTGTCATGGAGTTGTTTTAATTGTTCTTCTATTTCAATCTGAGGGAAGTCCAAAATTTTGTCCAGTAGTTGCGACATATTAATTCTTACATTATTGTAACGATTATTTAGTATTTTCAAGGCTGTCTTGTAATTTTCCTCGGTAATGTGAAAATGTATTAACCTTGCAGTTTCTCTATCCAAGTAGGATTTGAGGTAATATATATTCTGTCCATTTGATAGTGTCTTATTGGCATAAACCGTCTTCTCGAATAGGTCATGAAATGATGCCCAGTTTTCATACCATTCCCGGAATATTAGAATTTTGATATTTGGGATCAATATTGTTGGTGCTGTTTGTATTTAATTAATATTATTCTGAAGACGGTACATATGGTTTAAGAATTTAACTATTTCGCTTTTTTGTTATGATAGATAACTAAATAACTAAATGACTCTCCAAAATTATATTACTCATGTTACAATCACGTGTTCAAATATGAAAGTATATTTTTTCGACCTCAAGTGCAAAATAGTCCGTAAAATACTTTACAAAAGACGTAGTGAATACTAATTAAATTGTACCTAGCCGCGTATGACAGGTTTGATAAGGATATCGATCGCTTAATTTTTATCAACAAATTACGCCAAAGAAATGTCGATCACTGGATCTATAGTGGTACCTGTAACATAAAAATACCTAGTTGACTGGTTATGATAACAGATTACCAATTAAAGTGCGCTCGGTGCTTTTAATTTTGTGTGCTACGTTGGTGTGTTTTGTATGTTACAGAAATGTTAATTGTATTGTGAAGGAAAACTTATTTCTGAATAATGTAACTTCCTTTTCTTTTTTCACAACCTGTTTGCTTAGTGTGCATTAATTTTAAATACGTTACGATTGAGAAAAGTCTCTTTGAGTACAAAGTTTTTGATGAGCTGCACTTTAAACAATTAAACTACCATTAAGTTGCAGAGATTTCCTCAATACCTGTTTTGTCTACGGTTACCGATATATTCGATACCTGATTGCGAGTTGTTTTTATTCCAATTTTTGCTTCTCTGACTGCACCATTAAGCGTCCTTACTCGAAAAAATGCTTCATGCGCCTGGTTTCTAGAATGTCGTAAAGGCGCTGTTGCGGGTCAACGCTTACTGGGAGACAGGTAATAAGCTAGATCAGTCGTCCTTTGTCCAAGACTGAACACCAATGTATGGCAACCAGAAATGAGTATGTTTAACTGTTGTGGTCAATAGAATAGTAATACCTTCTTTGGTCTGTACTCCGAGTTTAGCTCCTGCTTGAACTTCAAATCCCTTCAACGCTGTCTAGTTGTCGTTTTGTGTTGGTTTTTTAGTGCGACTCCCTCAGGGGTTGGGGAGGGTTTAGTTTAGGTTGCAAGTTTTTTTGGCTTGACGGTTTTATAATCCGTTCGAGGTTAAGAAAGGTTGTGTCACTACTACAAATTTCTTCTTCGTATTGTGTCTTGGTTAGTGGTTGTAAATGTCATGCTCTAGATCACTTACTTCTTCCGTTTACATCAGAAAACTGTCGTAGTGGATGTAACAGTAGCACTGAAGTATCACAATCACTTATGACTTTTGGCGAGTAATAAACTTTGTTCTAGATTTTCGTCACGGACAATGGTCGTTCAACAAATCTTTATCTATAGACCTTATATCTGAACATAACAATTTTTTTTTCAACTATCTTTCTGAACAGTCTTCTCTGCAAATTTTACTGGACTCTGCGTTTAATACTATTGAGTGACTTAGTTAAGTGTATATAAAATTTTCATTTCTGTGGAACCGATAAAGGAACAATACTATCCTCTGTCCTACTTTTTAGGCGGTAGTCATTAGAAACTTGATGAAATGTTGAATTTAGGCATATTTGAGCCTTCTAATAGTTCATGCTTCTATTGTACTGTATCCATTTTGTCGGCTTAATGCAGTAACACAGAAATATGTGTGCTCTCCTCTTTGATTATTACTGTATTGGATCTCTTGCGATATGCCCGTTATTTATTTAGTTTGGGTATGCGTTCAGCTTACTGGAAAATACCTTTTTTCGCGGGACTTCTTACAGCTTTTACCGGTCCGAATAAGGGATTATTTTAGTACACCAGAATGTATTTTGGGCTACACAATAGTCCAGTTAGTTTTCAACAATGCATCGACCGTGTCTTTCTTGCAGACATAAAACACTTATGTTCTGCGTATTTGGATGGTATCGTCATTGCCACCTTAGCTTTGTGGAATACTTTGCATTTCTCTTGCTGATTTTTCAGCTTCTGAATTTTGTTGGCTTCACACCCAGACGAGATAAGTGTCTATTCTTTCTCTCAGAATTAAGTAATTAGATTATGTGGTCAATAAGTATGGAATCTAAGTCAACCCAGATAAAGCTGTAAAGGTTTTTTCGATATCTGCTCCGTCTAGCGTTACCGATATACGACGCCTAGTTGGTACGGCGAGTTGGTACAGACATTTTATTCCAATTTTTGCTGTTAACTACACCCTTACTCGAAAAAATGCTTGCTTTGTCGGTCTCTAGAGTGTCACAAAGCTTTCACTTCTTTGAAATGGTTTCTACTCTCTGCTCGAATCTTCCTGTATCAGACATCTGTATTTTCTCAATCCAAATAGATGATTCATACTTTAATGTTGGCTCTGTTGTGGACCAACACACTTTTGCTGAAAAATAAGTAATGAGCTGCACCAGTCGTTCCTTGTATAAGGCTGAACGTCACCATACGATAAACGAAGAGGAGTATATCTAGATGTGTTGTAGCCAATGGAAAAATAGTACCTCTTTTTGTTTGTTCTTCGGGTTCAGCCCTTGTTTTAACATCAAATCTGTTCTATACTATCAATTTGTCGTTGCACGACTATCTCAGGAGATAATCGTGCAGAGATTAAGATGGGTTTAGTTTGGATTGAAGGTTTTTAGGCTAGACGACCGTATAGTTCGTCCGGGGTTAAAAGGAAGTAGTGTAACTTTCTAGTATGCATATAGTGAATGTGCGTTCGTTAAAGGAAACTGACTTTCTTTTATTTTGCTGGTGTTACGCATTTCTGCATTGATGATTATTTTAAGATCCTTCGTCTAATTAGAGTTGTGGATCTGTCGATGGTATCTGAACTATCCACATATCTGAGAATGGAATTATGGGCTAAAAAGAGCTTGTAAGCTCGAAGCGTACTTATAAGTTCATCGTACTTTTCGAATTTCAGTTGTAGAAGTTGCAGAACTGACTCATTCAAAAGCATACGTTATATAAAGATATAATTATAATAAATAAACATACATAACACTATTTTAGTAAACAGTAATAGCGAGATCTTTAATAAATCTAGAATTTTATTCCAAAAAGGTATCTTTAACCATTTTTTAATCGTTTAACCCAAATCGTTTTTAAAGTAAGAACCAATTGCGATCCTCATACATCAGTAAAGCTAGCGTTAAAATGATACGACGAAACAACACAAAAGTGAAAAGCTAGAAAAATGTGGTAACGGGACAAATGATGATATCTGAACTATCCACACATTTGTAATTGGAATTATGGGCCGAGAAGAGCAAAATTTTGTTTGTGAAATCAAACCAAAAGCGTGTAAGCTGGAAGCGAGTTTATAATCATACTTGTCAAAAATGTAAAATTTTTTCCAGTTGTAGAAGTTACAGAACTGACTCATTAAAAAAGCGTACATTATATAAAAATATAATTATAATAAATAACAATACACAACACTTAAAAACTATGTTTCATTTTTAAAAATATAATACTCGTGATAAGGAACATTAAGCTTAAAATAGACATATAAGTAAACCCATAATAAACTTGAGGTTCATATAGATTCCAACCTCGTTGCAAAATACTCCTCATACTTTCTGTAGCTACAGTTAATGGAAAGATTGAGGCAAACATTTTCAAAATTTTATGCATTGCTTCAATAGGCCACACAATACCAGATAATAGTACTAATGGTGTTGCAATTCCAGTTACAATATGCACTGCTGCCGTTTCATTCTCCAGAATACTAGAAAGAGCAAAACCTGAAAATTGCCAAGTTGTAAAACTGAACAATCAAGCAATTAAAGATAGCTCACCAAAACTCATGCCACAAAATCCCGTTAATAAGCAGAGTGCGAAAACCAGAACAGCCGATCCTTTTAGTGTTAAACTGAAAATTGTAAAACCGCACACTAGTATGAGAAATATTTGGCATATCAAAACACCAGAATCGCATATTATGTGTGAAATTAGTAATTCTATTCCATTTACACTCATAATCAGCGATCTTTCCAAAATGCCTTCGTTACGCTCAATTAACAGTGAGCAAGCTGACATTGCTGCTGAGAACACAAAAATGAGTCTAAAAATAAAAAAGTTATCTATCAAATATTTTAGTTGATAAAACTTACGTTAATGTTAAACCAGGGCTAGCAAATCCAGTGTAGTCCGCATCTTGTATTCCGTATATAGGCGTCTTCCACTGTAAAAAATATACTGCATTTTTCAATTAAGAATCTACTGTAGTATATTTCATAATACACTATACAAAACCTCACTGATAGGGTTTATGATGGTCGTTTGCATTTCAGTAAGTAGATGTACAGATAAAATATACTGGAAACGATTTCGAGGGACATGCTCACTGGGCTACTAGTTCATAGTGCTTATCAACGTATTTTATTTAAACAATAGTTAAACCATAACTTAACTCTTAGTACGTTATTTTTACATTATAACCAGTTAACCTAAGGTTTGTAACCTGTGCTACACGATAAACTCACCAGTGAGCGTGACTATCTTAATTTCATTAAAATTTGTTTTAAATTTAATAAGAATCCATATGGAATCATGTGTAGAACCGTTATAGATCGCTCTTTGCTAAGCTTAGGTTAGCTCTATTACTAAGAGTACTTGTATAGAAATAAGTATTAGTAATGATTGCGTTGCAAATCACCAGCCTTAGATTAATCAGTAAACAACAGTTACCACATACTCGTCAGTGACCACACAGTACTGACATTGAGCTGCTCTGGTACACAATTTTGGCAGCATAGTTAGACAATACATGCGACGTAAAGATACAGTTATGGTATTTATAAACAAATCTCAACGGGTGCTGCGTACAGCATCACTGCCTACTTACAAACAAACTGACAGTCTTAGATGTTTTGATACACAAAAGGGTACATGGATGTTTAGTATACACCGTTATACGATAGATACCTAAATGTAGAAACATACCACCATTCGAAACAAATACAGTCTGTGATTAAAACACTAGCGATGAAGCCCCAGGGGTTAGCTAATCAAAGGAAGTTAAAGGAGGAAATGGCTATGTTGAAACGTACATTACTGAAATGGGTTCACAAGGGTCTCCAAGGATCATTAAAACTAGTCAAACCAATGAAGCCCCCAGATACAGCAAACCCATCCGATACAATAATATTACTAGAAATAAAAGAAACCACTGACAACATTAAAAGAATCTTGGCATATCATATAACAATTACTTTTAATACAAAAAAAATCGTAAAATGTCTGACCAGCCGCAAAACAAAAATTGAATTCCAAACCATCGAGTGTATGAAATACCATGTATATCATATAAACCAATATACAGAGGGAAACCATTCTGCGTGGAATTTTCAAATACACGATCAGCAATACGAGATTATAATGGCGCTCAGATAGTGATTGATAATATTAATTATCCCGCTAAAATTAAGTTAATTTTTATAATACCCCACAATATTCTTCGTAACGTAGAATATGGAATTTACCACAGGTTTAAATTTGTGCTATTGTTATATTAACAATGTGAAATAAATAGAATTCAAATTTCACGTCATGTGCTCCAGAGCGGCCCAATGGCCACTTTTTCAAAATCTGAATTGACAGAATTTTACTTACTTATTAATTAAACCATTATTTGAATAATTGTTTGTTTGGGTACGCAGTAGTAAACTTTTATACGTATTTCTCTGTCGCACGATGAGGAATAACCTAGTATATTTATGTTATCAAAATATTAATCATTAATTTATCGGCTGTTTGCTGAAACTTGAGGCACGGGCTTTCCTAAGCATTCCACTCTTAATGATAACCAAAGATATAAAATCCAGGTACGCTGGTTTTCCACTATATTGTATATTTAGACATTAAAGCGTACTACAACCTGTTGAATAATATGAAGTATAGTAAGATTTTAATTGCCTACTAATAGATACTCCCTCTAATACTGATTTATTCGAGTCTGGGAACTTGTATTCATGAAAAATGTAATTATACATGTAATTATTAACCTCCACTGGTCACTTGGAGCAATCGTTTGAAAGTCGTAAAGGATTAAGCAGTGGCTCAAAGCTCGAGGAACTCCGTTTATCCTTTGTAGAGGATAAAGCGTCATTCGTATTCATCCCATAGGGTTAAAAGCCGCAAAATCTTTATTATTAATCAAATACAATTAAATATTTTGTTTTAAAATGAATTAATTACTTCGAAATGAATTTCGTTGATGTAACGGTGACAGTTAAAGGCACTCGTCAGATGTAAACCACAATAACATTTACAAAGCCAATCAGAGAATTAACATTAGACGTGAAGAATGTCAGAACGCAGTACAAAAAAATATTGCAACGTCATCTCTGACACATTTCGCAATAACCACGACACACGACATACTTCGAACAATCAAAAGCTCTGACCAGTATGTGACCAAGAAACGTGAAAAAGAACTTAACATACCAGATCAAGCACCAAGAGTACCAGCAACCTGCCACCCAATTTAAAAGAAAACCCTAATAAAACTATAGTGAATTAATGAGCATCAAAGCAAGAATGGTTCGCTTTACCCAAAAAGTCTCTAAAAGAATCCATTCTATATTGAACTCGGCTAACTAGCTTGTACACAACAGTGCAACTTTTTACAGATGTACGTATCTCAAAATATAAAAAACTCGCCAACAGAACACTCTATTACCGATAAATCGATCAAACTCTTCAATAATAGATGCATAATTTTAACAAAGGCACGGAGATGATTAAAACGCCTAGCACCAAAAGTGAGAAAAGGAAAATGGAAAGTTAACTTGTTTCATTCCCTACCCAATGTTGGAAGGGCGTATTGCTTAACCCTTCTAGTCCCATCAGCCACAATGATGGATTTCCAGCACACATCTTTTGAAAGAACCTCATACAGGCAGAAGATAACGAAAATCAAGCTCTCTACCTCACCATTCCTGACTAGATCGTTTTGAGTACAACTCTAGTGCCCATCATGGAGCCTCTTAATAAAACGCAGGAAAGAATATATAATATCCCAGCACAATTGTATAAAGCATTAAAAAAAAGTTTCTGAGTTTTTAATTCTCATTGTCTCATTTTTGGTTTCTTTGCTAGATCAGTTTCCATCTTGCGATATCTCAATTGTAGGCGATTTCAATGTTCATAACTCTAGTTGGCTTCAGTTTTCATCTACTACAAATCCTGCTGGTCATAGTGCAGAAACATTTGCTATTTCATGTGATCTCACATAAATGATTTCTGAACCCACAAGAATCTCTGATAACCCTAACCATACGCCACATCTTCTAGACCTCTTTCTTACATCAAACCCTCTTGTTTATAAAACTTCCGTTCTTTCGCCTTTAGGTCTTTCCGACCATTGTCTAATAGAAATCATTTCTACTGTACCTAATTCCACTGTTGTTCGCAAAACTGCTAGAACCTTGTGGTGTTTTAAGTCAGCACGATGGAATAATTTACGGGATTTCTTTGCAACCTTTCCATGGCGTGAATATTGGTTTGTCGTCCTCTTCTTCCGACATCGCTATTTCAGTAACTGAATTCATCCTCATGGGAATGGAGTTAAACATTCCCAAAAAACAGTACCGTATAGGTCATTCACGTTCCCAAACCTGGTTCAATAAGGATTGTGCTGATGCAATATCTTTAAAAATAAATATTACATTAAATGGAAATATAATAAATCGGTTGACAGTCATGTAGAATACGTTGATGCTAGAAATATCTGCAAAAGTGTCATCACTAAAGCTAAAAAGTTGTTCGAACAACGAAAATGTAATGAACTAGCTACATCTTCTTTAGGCAGCCGTAAATTTTGGTCTTTAGCTAAAGCCATTATGATTCTGTAGACAAAGCCAATGTTTTTGTGGATTTGTTTGCATCAAACTCATGTCTCAATGATTCTGGAAAAGATGTGCCCCTAGTCAACTCTTCTTCATACGCTATGAAACCAATTCATTTTCGGTACTAGCTCTTGGAATCGATGATCAGTAGGCTTGATCTCAATAAGGCGACTGGCCCAGACGGTATCCCAGCTATTGTCTTAAAGAAATGTTCCCCGAACTAGTACCAGTCCTGTCTAAACTCTATACGATCTCTGTCATCTGGGGAATTTCCTTCATCATGGAAGTTAGCAAATGTTCAACCTATGTCCAAAAAAGGCGATAAGACCGATCCCTCAAACTACCGACTAATTGCCATCACTTCCACTTTGTCTAAAGTCATGGAAAAAGCTATCAATCAGCAACTGCTCACGTTCCTTGAAACTAACAAACTCCTTAGTGACCACCAATATGGGTTTAGACAATGTCGTTCAACAGGTGATCTTTTTTCATATGTGACCCAAGTTTGGAACAATACAGTAGAGCAGTCCGGTGAAACAGTTGTCGCTTTAGATATCTCAAAGGCATTTGACCAAGTTTGGCATAAGTGTTTACTTGCCAAACTCTCCTCGTTTGGGTTAAATGGTACGCTCATCAACTGGGTTTCTAGTTTCCTTGATAAAAGACGAATACGTGTCGTAGTTGATGGCTTTTTCAAAGGAAGTTAGCATTAACGCGGGCGTACCACAGGGATCCGTTATAGCGCTTACACTTTTTCTGCTGTACATAAATGACCTTATTTCCTCAACACTAACCCCATCCATTGCTTTGCTGACGATATCACTCTTCACTGTAGTTCATCTCAGTCTACTCATAGTGATAATCCACCTTCTATGTCGAATCAAGAAATTAAAGCTGAAATGGCAAATTCAATCAACAGAGACATTCATCGTATTCTCGAATGGGGAAGCAATAATCTAGTTAAATTTAATACTAACAAAACTCAGTGTTGCCTTGTGTCCGGCAAAAAGATCGATCATTTCCTGTTGTAAGTATGAATGGCTCAGTTCTTAAGTTTTCAGACTCTATTATTCTGTTCGGTATGACTGTATCTTCAAATCTCTCATGGGTTGACCATCTTCTGTAAGCTACCAGAACAGCTGCTCGTAAAATAGGCTTTTTGTACAGATCTAATCAGTACTTTACCTCTCGACAACTCCTTCTGCTGTATAAGGCCCAAATTCGGCCTCGTCTGGAATATAATACTCACCTCTGGGTTAGTGCTCCCCGATACGCTCTCGATATCCTTGATCGTATTCAAAAGAGAGCGATTAGGCTTATAAATGACCCGTCCTTAACTTCTCACATACAGTCCCTTGAGCATAGAAGGATGGTTTCAGTTCTTTCTTTGTATTATCGTTATTACAACGGCTATTGTGCTGCTGAATTATATTCTTTGATACCTTCTCGGCTATATTTGCGAAAAATACTCAGTTCGCTCATTCACATCATCAGTATGCAGTACAAATCTTCACTTGTCGTACCAAACGGGCGCAATCCACATTTTTCTACACGGCTTCTAAACTCTGGAATGATCTCCTAGTTCCTGCTTTCCTCTCACTTATGGTATGAGAAAATTTAAGGTAGCTGTTCATAGGCATCTATTGGCAATTCATTATCCCTCTATCCATCCTCCTAAGTGTTCCTGAGTGCGTTAGCAGGATAGGCCAAATTTAGCCTGTTCAGGTCCACAATCATAAAAAAAATTTTGTACTATTTAGTTCTGCATGATAACATCATGCTGAAGGGATCGATGAGGTTTTTCAACTTATTGATTTATTACCACGATCTGTTCCCGAAGTACTTATGTCAAAATGTTGTTGAGAGATTTCCTCTCTATGTTAACCACCTTCACCAATTATTCACTGTATTGCATAAGGAACACCATGCGTACATACAATGCAAAAGCACGTTTTAATTAAAGAAAGATGCCTATTATATCCGAATTGTACCAAAGTGTCTATGGAATTGATTTAAATTGTGTAGTACGAATCGAGTTATTAAAAAAAATTGAGTGAGCTGAATGTATAAGTAGTCTTTAGAGGTACTGTAATGGAAAGGAGTTTATCTTTCCGACCTGAAAATACAATTTATGGGGTCCGTATCGCTATAGCAAGAATGCTATTGCCACGGTAACGGCGTCCTGTAGATCGGTGGTGCTCATTTGTGAATCAATCAGGTTATCATACAGGGTATTACACTACAACTGCTTTACCCAACCGGTGAGGCATTGCAAATTATTGATCACAGAGAAGCAACTATTTTGATTATTAAACTTTTCTAAGGCATTCTACAATTTCAATCAGTCAGTATTTTAAGATAAGCTGCAGTCTTTTGTTTTAAGAACGATGTTCTAGGTTTTTTGTAGATTATTCAAAAATTATAAAACAGAAGGTTTTCGAACATCGCACGTTAACCTTGATTAGTGGAGTTCCTCAAGGTTCTATTTTAGGATATACTCTATGCCATTAATTTAAACACTTTATAATTGAGTTGCGCAATATTTTTCTGATGAACTGAATTTGGTGTTTAGGTTTAACTTACTATTATCCAAGATGAAGTTAATATTAATTATAACTGAGAAAGGTTACCAAAGGTATCTAAAACAATTGTTTAAAAGTTAGTCTAAATAAAGCAGCATTGATGGTATTTGGTAATCTATTTACAAGGAATTGTGTAAAGAATAATGTGTCTATCACATTAAACTGTAATATTTCAGAATTTTCACGTTAAGGTACATGCTTTGATCTTATATTGGTTAAAACGCCAAAGGTGGAAACACCAATAAACTGATTTTAGGGTTCTGAAAATTTAAATCGTAACTAATACTACAAAACTTGGTTCTATTGAAGCAATGTAGGCTTAAATACGAGTTATTATTTTAATTAACATGCAAGAGAAGCGAAGTTTTACGTAACCTGCTCACATTTAAGGTGGTAAACAGAAACGAAGTGTATGCAACTTTTTACAATGGTCCCATATGAACATATTACCGTATATAAATCCATTTTTCCACAATCATACTTTGTTTTGCTCTCTATTTTTAATGAGCAAAACGGGCGTTTGATCTCTAGTGACCAAAATTTGTTGATCGGTTACTATGCCTGCGGTTGCCATGAAAATCATACTATACCAGTTTTGATGTTTCGCCATAACTGCGTTGTAAACATTTACACCGTACCAAACAATTAGTGGGTAATGTTTAAAACGCATACATGTTACATATTTAATGAAATTATTGGCTGGGATTCTTGGCCGTTACCTTACTCAGTTTTTATGTCTGTATTTTTGACAGAATATGTACGCCATTGCCACTTGCAAGATGTCATCGTCGTATCTTCAATAGTTGATATGATTGTGGAGGAAATTATGTTTAGCACTCTTGAGCAAAGGCATCTGGACTCCTCTCGCTTTAGAGCTGGAGAATGAATAACGTCTTTGCTCACTTGTACTAAAAATAAGTATTATATCACTTAGCGTTGATGCATTAGTTCGAGGTTCTAAAAAGTAATAAAACGTTATGGTGGTTTAGTGGTGAATGTCATCAACTTGACTGTGTTTGTTAACAACTAGGAACAGATAACGTAAAGCGTTGCGTTTGGTGTGTCTACAGCTATAACTGATCTTGATTAAATTAATGTTCGGTATTGTTTATTCTTCTATCTTTTGAATGTTCTAATTCAACATGGCTGGCGACGACCCTTTGTTACTCACTGGTGAAGTACTAGTGCCCGGAAAGGAACAGAAAAGATAATGTGTTTCTTTCTCTCCCCTTTGGAGAGGACAGACGGCTTGGGCTTTCGAAACTCCTTCAGTTGTAGTGATGGGACATGATGGGACTAAGAATTGCTGCGGTCAGGATGGTATTGGAAAGAACGGATTTATGGTTGTGAAGAAGAGGTTACTATCACTACATTCGCCTAAATAACCGCGCATGATGTGCGTATACACAGTGATCATATGTATTAAGAAAACTCCCTAAAAATATCTCATAACGGGTAGGCGGTAACGGGAATCGAACCTATTACCGCCTCAATGCTAGGCAGATAAGGTAAACCCTAAGTTACTGGCTCGGTTAGTGTCCGGAGTATGAATGAGGTGCTTACACAACAAATTAAATTAACCGACCAAGATGCAGATATGGGCATATAGAACTTTTGTTTCACGAAGTAAAAATGGTAAAATCCGATAATAAATACCCGAGAGGAAAATTTCTTCAATTTTGTTAAAATTACAGAAGCTGTATAAGACTAGAGCTAATAAGGCGCCAGACACTAACAACGGTTGTATTTCTAATGTAATTACTAATCACAACAAAAAACAATATGTTGCTCTGTACTACAGAAGGCCACTACTACCAGACTGGATAAAAGTTATCAAAACATTACTACATACTTCTTAAAAAAGGTAGTCTTATTAAAGTTTTAATAAAAGGAGATATGCTAGTGTTTTACCTTTCTTAACAGTAAAGTGACTTAACAAACGTTGGATGAACGTTCTCGTATGATCAATAGCGAGTACTGTGTCTGTTGAATATTCCTGCGCTTCTTATGCGGGTTTCATCAGACCATACAGCATTTCTACCAAAATTTGGCAGTTCTTGACACTATTACAAAAACCATTGCAGAAACTAATTCGCCTCTCTGAATTGCCAGGATTTAGTTGATGTGAAATTCGAATTTTATAAGGATAACACTTATGACGTTTCAATATCTTGGGTAATCTTTTTCTTTAACTCCAATTTCTGCCTCAACTTGTCTACAGGAAACACTTGGATTTACTTGCGTGTGCGTATGTGTGCGTGAGCGTGTGTGTGTGTTCCTGTATGTGTGCGTGTGCGTGTGTGTGCGTGTGCGTGTGGGTGTGCGTGTGCGTGTGTGTGTGCGTGTGAAGATGAGTGTGAGTATGCGTGTGCGTGTGATGTGCGTGTGCGTGTGCGTGTTCGTGTGCGTGAGCGTGTGAGTGTGCGTGTGAGTGAGCGTGTACGTGTGCGTGGGCGTGTGTGTGAGTGCGTATGCGTGTGAATGTACGTGTGTAGATGTATGTTAGAATCCACGACAACTTCAAAACGAAAATAACTACCTACTGCGTGTTTTACCTTTCTTAACAGTAAAGTAACTTAACAAACGTTGGATGAACGTTCTCGTTTGATCATTAGCGAGTACTGTGTCTGTTGAATATTCCTGCACTTCTTATGTGGATTTCATCAAACCATACAGAATTTCTACCAAAATTTGGTAGTTCTTGACACTATTATAAAAACCATTGACAGAAACTAATTCGCCTTTCGGAATCGCCAGGATTTAGTTGGTGTGAAATTCGAATTTTATAAGGATAACACTTATGACGTTTCAATATCTTGGATACTCCTTTTTAACTCTAATTTCTGCCTCAACTTCTCTACAGGAAACCCTTGGATTTGCTTGCATATGCGTGTTGTGCGTGAGAGTGTACGTGTACGTGTTCCTGTGTGTGCGTGTGGTGCGTGTGCGTGTGGTGTGTGTGGATGCGTATGCGTGTGCGTGTGCATTGCGTGTGTGTTGAGTGTGGAGTGTGCGTATGCGTGTGCGTGTGCATGTGCATGTGCGTGTGCGTGTTCGTGTGCGTGTAAGTGTGCGTGTGAATGTGCGTGTGGTGAGCGTGTACGTGTGCGTGTGCGTGAGCATGTGCGTGTAGATGTATGTTAGAATCGACAACTTCAAAACGAAAATACCTACATACTACGTGTTTTACCTTTTTAACAGTAAAGTGACTTAACAAACGTTGGATGAACGTTCTCGTTTGATCATTAGCGAGTACTGTGTCTGTTGAATATTCCTGCACTTCTTATGTGGATTACATCAGACCATACAGCATTTCTACCAAAATTTGGTAGTTCTTGACACTATTATAAAACCATTGACAGAAACTAATTCACCTTTCGGAATCGCCAGGATTTAGTTGGTGTGAAATTCGAATTTTATAAGGATAACACTTAAGACGTTTCAATATCTTGGATACTCTTTTTCTTTAACTCCAATTTCTGCCACAACTTCTTTACAGGAAACCCTTGGATTTGCTTGCGTGTGCGTGTGTGTGCGTGAGCGTGTGCGTGTGTGTGTTCCTGTATGTGTGCGTGTGCGTGTGTGTGCGTGTGCGTGTGGGTGTGCATGTGCGTGTACATGTGCGTGTGTGTACGTGAGCATGTACATGTGCGTGTGCATGTGCATGTGTGTGCGTGTGAAGATGAGTGTGAGTGTGGAGTGTGCGTGTGCGTGTGCGTGTGCGTGTGCGTGTTCGTGTGCGTGTGCGTGTGCGTGTGCGTGTGCGTGTGCGTCGCGTGCGTGTGCGAGTGCGTGTGCGTGTCCGTGTGCGTGTGCGTATGCGTGTGCGTGTGAGTGTGCGTGTGAGTGAGCGTGTACGTGTGCGTGTGCGTGTGTGAGTGTGCGTGTGCGTGTGCATGTGCATGTGCGTGTGTAGATGTACGAGTGTGTAAGAATCCACGACAACTTCAAAACGAAAATACCTATGTACTTAAAACTTTGTATTTGGGCTAGTCTTCATTTAGCTTAGAGAGCCAAATTTGGTGGATCGGGGAGGTTTATGAGGGTCAGTTTTAGTTTTTATCAAATATTTCTAAAACAACTGCATACTTCACAGATACCTGAATAACGATTAATTTTATAAGAAAAGGTGTAGACATATTTAAAAAAAAATTTAATTTTACATAACGTTTCTTTGTAATGTTTCTTAATATAAGGCAAGATAAGACTAAAAATTAATTAAGTATGAAAGAAACACGCACGCATGCACGCTTGCACGACGCACGACGTACGTACGCACGTACGCAAGCACGCACGAACGCACGCACTAATATACGCACGCACCCACGAACAGATGCACAAACGCACGCACCTACGCGCAGGCGCGCAGACGCGCCTACACACAAACACACACACACAAACGAACACACACACACACACACACACACACACACACACACACACACACACACACACACACAAACCACACAAACGCACACAAACGCACACAAACGCACACAAACGCACACAAACGCACACAAACGCACACAAACGCACACAAACGCACACAAACGCACACAAACGCACACAAACGCACACAAACGCACACAAACGCACACAAACGCACACAAACGCACACAACGCACACAATCGTACAAACACACAAAGACACAACACACACACACACACACACACACACACACACACACCCACACACACTCACACACACGCACACGCGCACCGCACACACACGCGCACACAGCCGCACGCACACGCATGCACCGCACACACACACACGCACACAAGCACACACGCACACACGCAGACACGCATCACAGCAGACACGCACACATGCACACACCACACACACACACGCACACAGGCACACACACACACGCACGCACGCACGCACGCACGCACACACACCGACCCACACACACACCACACGCACACACACACACGCACAGGCACGTGCACACGCACACGTTGTAAAATAAGCTAATCGGTCGAATTAGTGATAGTAAAAAAAATCGATTGTATAACCTTCTAGGCCTGCATATGTATGTGTAGGTTGGAAGGTAAAAACAATTAAAACAGCAAAGTCCGGACATACTCATTTCAGCACACACTCAACCGAAACCTTAATTATACGATACATCAACCTCACGAGTTTTTTTATTTTAATATTCATAATTTGCGTGTCTATTAATTAAGTTTTACAAAGAAACTAGCAAAACATGTTTTTCCCTTTTCTGCTATATTTATGAATAATCCCAAAAATAATAAATTACAAATGACTAATAACAAGTTTTTCTCGCAATCATTTGAATAGTTATTTTAATACCCAAAGCTGGGATACTGCTTTGAATAATGTTCTTTAATCAGTAAGTAATGTCTTTAAAATTACTTACCATAATGGGTAAACCGAAAGCTTTGCTTGTTTCGTTACAATATCTGGTGTAGTCACTCAAAAGTTGACTGAAGGAGTCATAGATTGATTTTTTGATGTAATCTCTAATAACAGCGACTAAGTGAAATTACTATAAATCATTCATAAAACGTCATAAAGAAAAATACCAACCTGAAATATCATTAATAACTTCAATTGATGAATAATTAATGTTCCATAATTTCTGTTTAGTTAATTGCTCTAATCTAAGTTTCAAAGCTTCACTGTAATTTTGTGGAATAATAACGGAAGCGTAAGATCTGCCATGCTGTAACAATTCTCTCGCTTCTTCTTCTGAATTGCAGTATACCTATAAAATATAAACACTCTGTATATCATTCATGATAATCCTAAGGGCACCTTACTTGTAGTATATAATTTTAGACAGTATAATGACTGGTAGTCAAATGTAACAAGTTAATTGGTCATATCACATGAGCTACAGTAATGCTAATCATGTTTTGAAGCGTATTTTAATTATGTAAAATTAAAGTAAATTGTGCGTGTAGGTACATATTTAAAAACAAAACATAGAAAAAAATTCAGCAATAAACAAAGATTTAATTAAAACTAGAATTATACAAGCTTAAAAATAGAGACCGCCCTTCGAGCCGGATTTAATTAAAATGACTTGTAAGCATAATGAATCTTTTCTTTAGAATTACTGATGAACAATTCACATCTAATTAAATTAGAAAAGCAAGTACAATGGACATATTGAAAATGAGAATTCTAATATTAAAATAACTGAATTTGAAGATATTTTGGAAAAAGTAATTTCTACAAACCAAACAATATGTTACCTACTTAAAAAAATTATTATTAATAATATAATTTCGCCTGCCTGCATTTTGACCATTTTCCATTGAAATATCCAATTTAATTAAAAATTATTATTAATTTTTATTAAATACATAAATAAAAAGTTTACCTCGAGTAGGATTTGAACCTATCACCTGTACTTTGCTAGAGTACCGCGGTAACCAACTGCGCTATCGATATACAAGCCCCAATTGATGTAAATTTTATCTTTATGTATGTGGAACTGATTTAAATTCTAAATACAATGAGATTACAATCAAATTACTTATATTAATGGAATGGGAGCCTGCGATATTTCAGGCTCACATTCGCGGTACTCTAGCGTAGTACAAGTCGTAGGTTCAAATCCTACTCGAGGTAAACTTTTTATTTATGTATTTAATAAAATTAATAATAATTTTTAATCACATATTTTTGAACTTATTCGTTCATAACAAAACTTAACCAATTTAACCATTATAATTATTTACATGGCGCCCGCCACCTTTAGTCAAGTAATTGACTCAAGTACGTTTGCCTCAATTCTGGGCTGGCTGTCCATTATTATAGCAACGTTTTCTAACAGTATTAGTGTCCAATTTTGTACTGATTGGTTAATTTTGCTCATTCTTGTGATAGTGCAGGTTATCAAGCATATTTTCTACCGTGTTGTTCTTTACACTTACATGTGTCTTCTTTAGTATCGAACAGACCAAATGTAAATGTTTAAGCTTTCTAATCAAAGTTGCTATGATAAGAGTTTTATTTGAATAGCTGGAGAAACAATTAAATCCTGACTGGTGTACCTTCACATAGATTTGTCTTATGGCACCAGGCTTCAAATTTTTAAGGTTAGTAAATATTTATGCACCTCAACCTTTGTTGGGTATTGCGAAACCCACTGATGTATGAAGCATTTTATCTGATCACTTTCAATTTTGCAAATTTTGCCAAAGTCACATAGTGCTCTCAGGCATAGGAAGAGGCACTGTAAAATCACCAACTCATAATGTAGCTTGCAAGCCAAAGCGAAGAGGGAAACCATAAAATCAACCTTTGCGGCCGAGGGTACATCTCGGCCACCAATAACTGAAAATAAACTTACGGGAGTATCAAAAAACCAGTACTCTTCTGATATAACTAGTTCGACTTAATAATTTCATCTTTCACGGTGGAATATGAAAAAATGTACCTGAAAACATACCGTCAAAGTCATAAGTGCTCTTTTCGAATTGACACTGAACACGTTAATGAGTTCCGGGTTATTCAAGGTTTCTTCGGTAATAATATAATCGAATTTTACACATAGACGCATGCACAGGACCCAACGACATAATATAAGAGCTGATGGATAAGGTAAAGAGAAATAAATTTCAATACGTTTTTAATGAAGATAAGTAGTTCGCAATATAACAGTAGAAGCTTCAATATCACCAAAAGTGCCGATATGTCGTTTATATCAAAAACTTTGTTACTAAATCCTAATGTGAACATTCGGCTCGATATGTTTCAAATGTATTAAAGGGAACCTAGAAGCTCAATACTTCAAAAAATGAGCAAATTTCTCCGGAAAATGTCGTGCAAAACTGCTGAAAACGTTCCTCATACTAAGAAAATATACATGAAAAGCAACTTAACAAGAACCTCGAGATACGTTTTTACCAATGCAATGATCGACACTATCAACACAAGAAACTCACGCCGTCAATAATTTTTGACCGCCTATCTGTGATAAATGCCACTATTACTGCCGGTGTACCAACATCTGCAAAAAGATAAGAATACAGTAACCGACACAATTCACGAACTAATACTTCCCTTACCCTTTACATCCACAAACAAAAAGTGCTCACCGATGATGTGACCATCCATAAATCCAAGCTTCAATTCGACTAGAAGAATATGATCAAGTTGTGAATAACAAAAAACAAAAAGTACTAAACATCCCCTTCTGGAACTCCAACGGAATAGGAAACAAAAAGAAGTGCTCATAAACAAGAATAAACGACGCGGTCATCAGCGAAACGCATATTGGGTTATAAACAAAAGACCCCTACGCCTGCATATTGGGTTATAAACAAAAGACCCCTACGCCTGAAGCTAATCGCGCTGTACAACCAAGTAATAAAACCAGAAGATCTCGACATTATGAAATCAGGTGCTTCCCTTGTAGTAGAGGGAGACCTAAATGGAAAACACCATACTTGAGATCCAGCACCATAAAACCATATAATAGCATGTAAAACACGCTGGCTGCACGATAACAACGGATATCCCACACGCATCTTCAACGTTCTCCAAATATACTTTCGGTTTCGTAAGAATAAAAGGTAACGAATCTCTATATGAACTCGAAACAGTGGAAGGTCTCAGTTCGAACCAACCTAGAAATACAACCAGCAAAAATATACTAAACAGGTAAACACGCATTACAAAATAAACAAGAATTAACTAATAGCTATAACACAAAGTCAATAACCGCAAACTTAAAATGAACGATTGGATGCGTCGACTTATCGCAATATTGTAGAAAGTAGAAATTCTTTATACAAAGTAAATTGAATTAATTACTTATTAATTACCGTTTTATTTAATTATTACCATTAACAAATAACCAATTTTATCTTAGTTGACGTTTTCCCACCGTTTACCCCCGCCCACCACAAACCAATCACCGATGCTAATGTCATATCCAAAATCCGTTCAGTCACGCCCTCATTTAATTTAACAGGTTATTTCAGAGAGTTTTGCTCATACACAAACAGCGGCTTGATCACTGCATATGGAAGTAGTTTCCGTAGAACCCAAACTCCGTTTCTTTTAGTCCAACCATGACCGCACGCATCCTTAATTTTACAACATGCATAACTAACATGTGCATCTTGAAAATACATCATTGTGGCTGAACCAGCCTGAAAATCTCAAGCAACGTGTCTATTCGCTACCTAAGGTTTTGTTTCTTGCATCACTTAACCGTTTCTGACTAGCTCCAGAAATTATTATAACGTCGGACGTAAAAGTGTATTCCTACATCTACTCACGCCCAGGACATCCCCAGGGGATACAATCAGATTACCCCATGTAAGCTACTAAAGTACACACTCTCATACGCTTATTAACACGCGGGTGAAAACAAACCAAAGGTATGGAGGTTGTTGATGCTCAGATCCATATTAGAGTCGTTCCTTTCTGTCACAAAATTCTAAATATCGCAAAATACAAAATTAAATACTGCACAAATTTGTTTAATGTAGGTTTTCTGTTTTACAATGATCTAAATAGAGTAAAATCAAGTTTTGCTTTTTACCGCTCGCTCATAACTAAACATCAAATATTTACGTAAAGAAATTTCTCCTGTTTTAAATACCGTGTAAAGATGAAAATTTTTTATCTAGATAACTTGAATTAATTAATTATTAGTTAACAAATTTTTCCTTAATTATCGGATATACTCATTTCAGAAATGATTAATTCTTATCCCTTCCAACATTATTATAAAAGGGTTTCAGATTTTTACGCCAAAATCGTGTTGTTCACCTCCAGCCACGATACGTCACTACCGTAAGCTGTATCCGTCTCTTACTAGATTAAATAAAACGAGTATGCACGCTCTCCAGAGTTTTTTTTTCAATATTTCGCAACTAAAAGACTTACCGACCGTCCCTGACCTGATACCACTTGTATACGATATTACTTGTAAGTTATAACATCACTTACATTCACACATAAGCGCTAGCGCGGTTTTACAGCGGTCCTGAACCTATAAATCCAATCGTTGGAACTTGTCCAGTTATCCAGATACTCAGTAAAATTAATCCTAATTAATTATTTATTAAGGAAAGCCTTCAATTACGCTACGTCGTTAAAAATGTTTTTTAATGAAAACCCCACTTTGCTGTTAATGCAATTTAACAAAATAAAAGAAGTCGCTACGTGTAACTCAGCAATTAAATTGACCTTTAAAGAGGCACAATTAAATGTAAGACCGTCTAAACTACGATAATATTATTAATACGATATTTCGTAATTATCAGTTGTAAATGATTGAATATAATTAGATAATTATCTAAAAATTATTATTAATTTTATTAAATACATAAATAAAAAGTTTGCTTCGAGTAGGATTTGAACCTACAACCTGTACTTTGCTAGAGTATTTAATTAATATTTCTAAGTCTACGCCGTCCTGTAATTTCAAGTAAATGGTACATATTAAACGTTTCTTAACAGTTTCTAGGTATAACAGTTTTGCCCTGGTTCAATTCCATGGGAAAAACATCGATCCATATACATTTATTTGAATCGTGCAGGCTTCAGCAATAAGCACTTTAAACTATGAAAGAGAGAATAAAGTAAAGGTGCTCATACGTACTGCGAAACTTATTTAACTACTGTTTTCAGCAGGACCGCATTCAAAAAGTTTTAAATAAACTTTCGATTCCCATATGCCGATTTAAAATTAACCACAACGTCCATCCTGGTATCAACCGTAAAAAGCGGGAGGGTAGCATAAGGTTTACTTTACAGCATCCATCCAGGAAGCAATAACAAGTACCACCACCAAGCCTACATGTAAACAACACCTGCTATCACATGAAATCAATTCAAGAATAAACTGGAACGGTATCTTCTTTTGAGGTATGATGAAATCAAAAAACAATTGAACATAAACTAGAAGACTCTCAATCCTGATATTGGAACAGTACGTGTAACAAACAGCTTTCACGAAAAAGTATACACCCTCAATAAAATGTACATACGGCAAATCATACAAAACACAAAAATGCATATGACCTCACAAAACTGTTAAAGAGCAAGTTACTAGTGTAGAAAAATTATGAACCGTTCTACCTACGTAAAAATTGAGTGATTACATCATTTGTGGTTATCTTTGAATTAACACGCAGTTTGTCCGTTGACACATCAGTGTGAATAACTGGTACATTTTTTTATTTGTTAATGTTCTGATCAATTGCGCGACTGATTTAAACTTATTTAATAGAGGTATTTGTGACACCTTTGTGCTTTTATTCACCTGTAAAGGTACAGACTGAAAATATTAAGGATAACCAAAGTATTTAATTTAATTTAATTTAGAACAATTATATTGGTGTCTTAAAATGTAGATAAGCGCACACACTAAGAGTATAATATAGGGTTGGCGGTTAGGCGTTGTTTATGATAATGAGTATGTGAAATCGCTCATGAATCTTTAAGTGCTTTATCTATTTCTATTGTATGCGTTTGGGAGCCTTACACATTCAGGATCATATTAAAGGTAAGAAAACGGAAAAACCGAAGAGGGCGAATTTAGGGTAAGTTATGTAGTTTCCCTTGCATACTAGTGCCATAGCTTTAATTACGCGTAAGATAACATCAATCTGGAACAAGGTGACGCTTATTATTTTGGTACCCCTGTTACGACGAACCCGGTGCAGACATTTTGCTATAAAAACACGAAATTTTGTAATTTGTGATCAGCTACCATCTTGGTTGTCTCGTGACATGCGTTCGCAATTAAAATATGATATCCTGCGTTTTCTACCTGCTGCATTCATTTGAGTTCATAATGACCGACCTAAATTACCTTTCGAACTTCTACTGGATTCCTTGAGCTAAGGCCCATCACCACGTACTTGGGCACAAACCAAAGTCCTGCCTAAACGATTTACAGAAGTTTAGGCGCATGTATAGTTTCGTTCACCCTGGTGCGAACCCAAGTAAGACTACCTACTATTTCGTATACCGGAGGATTAGACCCGATAATTGGTTTTGTTCCGGACCTTGGTAAAGACCAAGGTTATTCTCTCATTTTACTCATTTCATACTTTAAACCCTTAAATAACGCTTGCATATATATATATATATATATATATATATATATATATATATATATATATATATATATATATATATATATATATATATATATATATATCCCGTATAGCTATCGAGAAACATGTTATTTTAAAATTTCGTAGGCTTGAATAATGCGCGATTTGCCTTGTTTTTTTCCAGACTAAAACATTTTTGTACTTTCGGTTGCCTCGGAAGTGCCCTCTACTTTGTTATTTTAAATGACACCCTGTATATTTTTTAATTACCGATATAAAACTAAGGTAGAAACATCAATTTTAAATTTCAATCGCGTGTAAATTATTTACTTATATATCCTTTACTTTTACTCAATTCAAATTCTTCATTGTGAAGTCATTTCATGATTTTAATTCAAAGTGTTATTGGATTTGGACATTGGGAAGAAAATGTCAGTAATTATTGTTTAGTTGGCAGCAATTTAATAGGTGTCATTGTTACGTTATACATTAATCGGCTTAAGCGTGTTTAACTATGTATTCAAGAAGTAAAAAAGTAGACATGCTATTATTCTATAGCGCATGTCATAAAAATAGTAGACATGCTGCTGAATTGTATGCCGAAAGATATCTCGGAAAAAATCATCCTCCAAACAATTGTTTTCTACGAGTTGAAGATCTGTTTATGAAAGAACCAAATGGTGAACATGAAAATAATTTTATTGCCCATTTAGTATCGGAAATCAATGTACTGGCAATTACGAATCAGATCGCATAAATTCTCATCAAATACATCAGCATTTTTTCCAAAATGATTACCAACGATGGATGTTTACGTTCTTTGGATGTACTATCGCAATTGGTTTTTGGACAGACACAATGTGGACAATAATTTTCATCAAAATATTTTATATTCAGACGAGTCTAGGTTCACTAATTTGGGTTTAGTTAATAGAAATAACACACGTAATTGGGCTCAAAAGAATCCTAGAAATGTGAGGGAAAGTGCAGATCAGGAACGATTTGCTTTTAATGTTTAGTTGGGGGTACTTGGCACAAAAATTGCTGGACTAATCATTTTTGACGGACGATTAACAGGTATCCAATAACTTTTCAACAAGATGGGGCTTCGCCACATAACAGTGGAATTGTGGTAAATTACTTGAATGGGAGTTTCTGAGAAAATTGAATGGGGACAAATGGGCCAATCCGATGGCCTCCGAGGTCACCGGATCTTATGCCATTGGATTTTTTCATATGGAGCCACCTCAAAGAAAAGCTTTATAAAGCGCCGCTGACAACTAGGGAAGACTTGGAGATAGATTAATAATAAATCAGATTACTGAACTGCAGTTAAGCAATGTGCTTAAAGGTACTATTAGAAGAAATGGGCTATGCTTGGAAAATAATGGTCAACAAGTTGAAAATTTGAACTCAAAGGTGGCTAAATAGGATTATTTGTGTTTATTATATTTTAATATTTTGTTTAGAGGTCAAAATTCTCTTTTAAATTGTTTTCTTTAATTTCTACAGGCTACCAAACACTTTTTTTTGTAAAGGTATTTTTAATTAAAGAATTGTTGATTTAGGACTAGTGTTTTTATTCATGTCAATAATTTTAGCTTTGCTTTTTTTTTGCTTAAAGGATCCATACATAAAAGGAATATTTAAAAAAAATGTAGTCCAGAACGGCATTTTTCCTAATACTCTTCCTTCTATGAATCCGTTGAGTAAGAAATCAAATTTAAATTAATGTTAAATTAATGTCCAAATTCGATAACAATTTTAATTAAAGACATAAAATGGCTTAACAATGAATTGTAATGAGTAATACTGAAGGCTAAATAAATAATTTACATGTGGCTGAAATTTTAAATTGGCATTTCTTAGTATTTACGATATCGGGAATTTATCTTAGAATTTTTTTTTTAATTTGAAAATTATACAAAGTCTCTGCAACTACTAATCAAAATTAAAATCATTGAGAAACACAAACTTGTCTACCAGGGATTTTATTAAATCGCAGCGGAATAAGCAGTAGTATCAGTCAAAATACAAATCATAGCCAACTCTATTAAATACAATAAAATGGTTAAAAACAAATGCTATTTTGGTATACATGGTTGAAAAGAAAAATTTAAGGGGAACCAGATGGTGTTAAAAAATATTTCATTTAAAATAACCAAGTAAGGTGCACTTCCGGGGAAACCGGCAGTGCAAAAATATTTTAGGTTGACCAGTCACGCATTACACAAGCCTGTCCAATCTTGTCTTTTGACATGTGGTTAGCCACGGATCTTACAAATCCGCCAAAGTTCATTTTGAACCTGAAGCTTTTGAAACCATGCTTGTACGCGTGAACGTGTGCTTGTGTGAATGGGGATAGATGTGCGTGGAGTGTGCACATGCGCGCGTGTGCGTGTACGCGTGCATATTTGTGTGTGGGTGGGTGTGAGCGTGCGTACGTATGTACGTGTGTGCAGTGAGTAAGTATGTTTGTGAATGAGGGTGTTGTGTGTGTGTGTGTGTGTGTGTGTGTATGTGTGTGTCAATGGGAGTGTTTGTGCGTGAGTGCGAGTGTCTGTCCGTGAGTGTGTGTGTGTACGCGTGCGCATTTATATATCGGTAGGTGTGAGAGTGAGTATGGGTAAATTAGAGTGGTTGCGAGTGTGTGTGTATGTGCGTGTGTGTGTGTGTGTGTGTGTGTGTGTGTGTGTGTGTGTGTGTGTGTGTGTGTGTGTGTGTGTGTGTGTGTGTGTGTGTATGTGCGTGTA